>JARBWK010001513.1:0-18762 GCA_030556195.1 Anolis apletophallus | reverse complement strand
CAAGAGTTTGGTGGGCATTGACCTGGAGTTTTGGAGTTGTAGTTCACCTATATCCAGAGAGCACTGTGGACTCATACAATGTGGGATCAGGCCCAAACTGGGTATGAATACTCAATAAGCCCAAATGTGAACACAGATGGAGTTTGGGAATATAGACATTGACATTTGGGAGTTACAGTTTCTGGGATTTATAGTGAACACACAAACAAAGAGCATCGAGCGCTTGCAACAATGGAATTGAACCAAACTTGGCCTATTGAACTCTCATTACCAACAGAAAGTACTGAAAGGGTTTTCTTGCGAATTGACCTTGAGTTTGGAAGTTGTCGTTCACCTACACCCAGAAGCACTGTGGACTCAAACAATGTTATGTTATGTTGTTGTTTGTTTCTATCCAGAATCGCAATGTTGGAAGGAGGCTCACCACTTTAAGGTCCTCAAACAGGCATGGGAAAACTTTGGCCCTCTGGGTGCTTTGGACTCAACTCACACATTCTAACAGCCTGAGGCCCTTTCCTGCTTAAATGGCTGAGGGGGAAAAGGAAAAGGGCCTGAGGCTGCTAGGAATGGTGGGAGTTGGAGTCCAAAACACCTGGAGGGTCCAAGTTTGCCCATGCCAGCTTTCGACAGAGACCTCTTCCTCCCCCTTCGCACCCTTTCTTCCCCCTCCTGCCCAACACTTACTTTTTCTTCTCCACTCGCTTCTGTTGCCATTTTGATCCGAGGCAGCGTGAGCATGTTCAGGAGGGGAGGGGGAGGAAGACGTGGGGCGAGTCTGCGCAGTAGCGCCCACACGGGTTACGTCAAGAAAGGGTATTGGAGGTTCCCATTTCCCACGGCACACCTGATGATCGCTCACGGCACACTGGTTGGGAAACACTGATCTATAGTGTCCAGCTTGGTCCTTGGGAGCCCCAAGCCTCTAAAGCAGTGCTTCTCCCAACCTGGGGGTCGGGACCCCTTGGGGGTTGCCAGGGAGTGTCAAGGGGGTCACCAAAACCACCAGAAAACACAGTAATTTCTGTTGGTCATGTGAGTTCTGTGTAGGAGGTTTGGCCCAATTCTATCGTTGGTGGGGTTCAGAGTGCTCTTTGATTGTAGGCGAACTATAAATTCCAGCAACTACAAGTCCCAAATGTTAGGTCTATTTCCCCCCAAGCTCCACCAGTGTTCACATTTCGACTTATTGAGAACTGCATAAGTTTGGTCCAGATCTATTATTGTTTGGATCCACAGTGCCTTCTGGATATAGGTGAACTACAACTCCAAAACTCAGGTCAATGCCCCAGCAAACCCTCTTCCAGTATTTTCTGCTGGCCATGGGAGTTCTGTGTTCCAAGTTTGGTTCAATTCCATCATTGGTGGAGTTCAAAGGGCTCTTTGATTTGTAGGTGAACTATAAATCCCAGCAACTACAACTCCCATATTACCAAATCAATCCAAAATTACAGTTATGAAGTAGCAATGAAAACTATATTATGGTTGGGGGGGTCACCACCACATGAGGAACTGGATTAAGGGGTCGCGGCATAAGGAAGGTTGAGAAACACTGCTCTAAAGCAGGGCTGTCCAACTTCTACCGGCCCAGGGGCCTGAATTCCGGTCACTGATGACCTGGGGGGCCGTAGCGTCTGCCCCCGCCCCAGGCGCCCCCCCCCCCCCCCCCTGGCTCCCCAGCGCCTCCTCCCCATCGCCCCCTCTCCCTTATTTTTATTTAATATTAAATATATTTAATTCCATCCTCCCTCTCCATCCTTTTTTTATTTAATATTAAATATATTTAATTCCATCCTCCCCCTCTCTCCCCTTATTTTTATTTAATATTAAATATATTTAATTCCATCCTCCCTCTCCCCTTATTTTTATTTAATATTAAATATATTTAATTCCATCCTCCTCCCTCTCCCCTTATTTTTATTTAATATTAAATATATTTAATTCCATCCTCCCCTCTCCCCTTATTTTTATTTAATATTAAATATATTTAATTCCATCCTCCCCTCTCCCCTTATTTTTATTTAATATTAAATTATTTAATTTTAATTTAATATTAAATATATTTAATTCCATCCTCCCCTCTCCCCTTATTTTTATTTAATATTAAATATATTTAATTCCATCCTCCCCTCTCTCCCCTTATTTTTATTTATATTAAATATATTTAATTCCATCCTCCCCTCTCCCCTTATTTTTATTTAATATTAAATATATTTTCCATTCCATCCTCTCCCCTTATTTTTATTTAATTTATTTTTATTTAATATTAAATATATTTAATTCCATCCTCCCCTCTCCCCTTATCCCATCCTCCCCTCTCCCCTTAATATTAATATTTAATTCCATTTAATTTAATATCCTCCCCTCTCCCTTATTTTTATTTAATATTAAATAAATATTTAATTCCATCCTCCCTCCCTTTATTTTTATTTAATATTAAATATATTTAATTCCATCCTCCCTCTCCATCCTTATTTTTATTTAATATTAAATATATTTAATTCCCCTTTATTTTTATTTAATATTAAATATATTTAATTCCTCCCTCTCCCCTTATTTTTATTTATTTTTTTATTTAATATTAAATATATTTAATTCCATCCTCCCTCTCCCTTTATTTTTATTTAATATTAAATATATTTAATTCCATCCTCCCCTCTCCCCTTATTTTAATTTAATATTAAATATATTTAACTCCATCCTCCCCTCCCCCCATTATTTTTATTTAATATTAAATATATTTAATTCCATCCTCCCCTCTCCCCTTATTTTTATTTAATATTAAATATATTTAATTCCATCCTCCCTCTCCCTTATTTTTATTTAATATTAAATATATTTAATTCCATCCTCCCTCTCCTTATTTTTATTTAATATTAAATATATTTAATTCCACCCTCCCCTCTCCTTATTTTTATTTAATATTAAATATATTTAATTCCATCCTCCCCTCTCCTTATTTTTAATTTAATATTAAATATATTTAATTCCATCCTCCCCTCCCCTTATTTTTATTTAATATTAAATATATTTAATTCCATCCTCCCTCTCCCTTTATTTTTATTTAATATTAAATATATTTAATTCCATCCTCCTCTCCCTTATTTTAATTTAATATTAAATATATTTAATTCCATCCTCCCCTCTCCTTATTTTTAATTTAATATTAAATATATTTAATTCCATCCTCCCCTCTCCCCTTATTTTTATTTAATATTAAATATATTTAATTCCATCCTCCCTCTCCTTTATTTTTATTTAATATTAAATATATTTAATTCCATCCTCCCTCCCCTTATTTTTATTTAATATTAAATATATTTAATTCCATCCTCCCTCTCCCTTTATTTTTATTTAATATTAAATAATTTATTTAATTCCTCCCCTCTCCCCTTATTTTTATTTAATATTAAATATATTTAATTCCATCCTCCCTCTCCCCTTATTTTTATTTAATATTAAATATATTTAATTCCATCCTCCCTCCCCCCTATATTTTTATTTAATATTAAATATATTTAATTCCATCCTCCCTCCCCTTATTTTTATTTACTATTAAATATATTTATTTCCACCCTCCCTCTCCCATTATTTTTATTTAATATTAAATATATTTAATTCCATCCTCCCTCTCCCATTATTTTTATTTAATATTAAATATATTTAATTCCATCCTCCCCTCTCCCCTTATTTTTATTTAATATTAAATATATTTAATTCCATCCTCCCCTCTCCCCTTATTTTTATTTAATATTAAATATATTTAATTCCATCCTCCTCTCCCTTTATTTTTATTTAATATTAAATATATTTAATTCCATCCTCCCTCTCCCCTTATTTTTATTTAATATTAAATATATTTAATTCCATCCTCCCTCTCCCCTTATTTTTATTTAATATTAAATATATTTAATTCCACCCTCCCTCTCCCCCTTATTTTAATTTAATATTAAATATATTTAATTCCATCCTCCCTCTCCCCTTATTTTTATTTAATATTAAATATATTTAATTCCATCCTCCCTCTCCTCTTATTTTTATTTAATATTAAATATATTTAATTCCATCCTCCCCCTTTATTTTTTATTTAATATTAAATATATTTAATTCCATCCTCCCCTCCCCCTTATTTTTATTTAATATTAAATATATTTAATTCCATCCTCCCTCTCCCTTTATTTTTATTTAATATTAAATATATTTAATTCCATCCTCCCTCCCCCTATTTTTATTTAATATTAAATATATTTAATTCCATCCTCCCTCCCCTTATTTTTATTTAATATTAAATATATTTAATTCCATCCTCCCTCCCCTTATTTTTATTTAATATTAAATATATTTAATTCCATCCTCCCTCTCCCTTATTTTTATTTAATATTAAATATATTTAATTCCATCCTCCTCCCCCTTATTTTTATTTAATATTAAATATATTTAATTCCATCCTCCCTCCCCTTATTTTTATTTAATATTAAATATATTTAATTCCATCCTCCCTCTCCCTTTATTTTTATTTAATATTAAATATATTTAATTCCATCCTCCCCCCTTATTTTTATTTAATATTAAATATATTTAATTCCATCCTCCCCTCCCCCTTATTTTTATTTAATATTAAATATATTTAATTCCATCCTCCCCTCTCCCCTTATTTTAATTTAATATTAAATATATTTCATTCCATCCTCCCCCCCTTATTTTAATGTATCCCATCTCCCCTTATTTCACCTTTAAATATATTTAATTTTATACTTAATACATGAGGGGAGATGGGGGGAGGGAATGAGGAGCCCCCTGCTTCAGCCTACCTTTTCCAAACGCGCAGGATCCAGGAGTACCCGGACGACGAGAGAGGCGACGACCGACAGAGCCGAAGAAGGTCCTAATCGCGTCTGTGGACCTCAGTGATCCAGTAGTAGAGTAGCGGGGTATCGCGAGAATACGCAATCCACACGGGTTTCGCTGTCAACGCCGGGCGTGATCTCGCGTGACAGAGAAATCCCGTGTGGATTGCGTATTCTCGCGATACTTGCTCCAAACCCGGAAGTAGGTATTTTTTTTAAAAAATATATTATTTATTTTATTTTTCAATTTTTATTTTTTATTAAAAAGCTTAGGGGGCCGTAGGGAAGGGGTTGGGGGGCCATATACGGCCCCCGGACCGCCGGTTGGACAGCCCTGCTCTAAAGGAAGGCAAGAAGCAATCCCCCGGTATAGAGCACTGTTGAGTATTACAAGCGTTTCCAGCCAGTCAAGGAGAGACCAGTTTGAAGCAAACACCAATTCAGACAGTGTAATCTATTCGGCGTCGAGTATTTATGTCACAGCGGATAGGCAACAGAAATATAGAAGTTTAATTCCCCATCGGCCCAAAAACTCCAGTCTCTGTTCGAGTGAATAATGAAATTGAATTGTATTTAACAATAACTGGCAAAACATCGAAAAACAACAGCCATCACAGCTACCTTTCTAAACATCCTTTCCTCACAGATATTGAATCCCAACTGTCACTTTGTAACTGACATTCCTCAAGGTTCCATTTAGCAGTCTTGAGACAGCGCCATCTGGTGTCAAACATGTCACACTGCAGGTCATCTCAAACTGCGAAAATATATCTTGTGCTGACTCATGAATTGCTATTCAAAATGCAATAATCTGACATAATCTTCGCCTCCCTTGAAGGGAGGCTTAGGTATTTTCCAAACAGTTCGTAGATAAGACCTTTATGGCTGGATTCACGGCAGAGAACAGTCTTCACAAAAGTGAGAGTGCGAAGCTAAAATTGAAAGTCTAAACTAAACTAAAAACAATAAATATC
Source organism: Anolis apletophallus (assembly GCA_030556195.1). Classification (NCBI taxonomy): domain Eukaryota; kingdom Metazoa; phylum Chordata; class Lepidosauria; order Squamata; family Anolidae; genus Anolis; species Anolis apletophallus. The sequence continues at coordinate 12,944 of JARBWK010001513.1, read as the reverse complement.
TGATTTCGGCAAATTATTTCCTCACGCATGCTGTGCTGCGCTAGCGTGGGGGACCATGGGAGTTGTAGTCCCATTGGGTTCTTCTTGTATTTTTGACCGTGTTGTTTAATTCTTTTGAATTTCATCAGGTGGTAAACATAACTCGTTGGGTTGTGTGTGTATGTGGCCTGGTTTGGTGTGTCTGCCTTGTGTGGTTTTGCTGTCCATCTGAGAGCACCACAGGAACCTTTTCTGTGTCCCAGGTCTGAGAGAGGCTCATCTGGAGTCCACGAGACAGAGATCTTTCTCCATTGCGGCCCCTGTCCTGTGGAACTCTCTGCCGCCAGACCAAAGAGCCATCCTCGACCTGCATCCATTTCTGGCGGCACTTAAGACATGGCTATTTAGAAAGGCATATGCATGAGTGACAATCAGTGACCTGGAATCTGTCTACTCCAGTGGTTCTCAACTTTCCTAATGCCACGACCCCTAAATCCAATCCTCATGTTATCGTGACCCCCAAACATAAAATTATTTTTGTTGTTACTACATAACTGTAAGGTTACTACTGTTATGAACTGTAATGTGAATATCTGATATGCATTCACTGGACCAAATTTGGCACAAATACCCGATACACCCAAATTTGGGGGGGGGGGGGGATTGATTTTGTCATTTGGAAGTTATACTTGCTGGGATTTATAGTTCACCTACAACCAATGATGGAATTGGACCAATTTTGGCATATAGAACTCCCATGACCAACAGAAAATACTGGAAGGGTTTGGTGGACATTGACCTTGAGTTTTTGAGTTGCGGTTCACCAACGTCCAGAGAGCACTGTGGTCTCAAATAATGATGGATCTCGACCAAACTTGGCACAAATACTCAATATGTCCAATTGTGAACAATGGTGGAGTTGGGAAAAATAGACTTTGACATTCGGGAGTTGTAGTTGCTGGGATTTGTAGTTCACCTACAATCAAAGAGCATTCTGAACCCCACCATATATAGAATTGGGCCAAACTTCCCACATAGAACCCCCATGACCAACAGAAAATACTGTGTTTTCTGATGGTCTTTGGCGACCCCTCTGACACCGCCTCACGACCCCCTCAGGGGTCCCGACCCCCAGGTTGAGAAACGCTGGTCTACTCCAATATTTTAACATTTTAATATTTTAATATTTTAGTATTGTAAATGCCAAGCTGTGTAAGTCGCCCGGAGCACATCTGTGGAGGGCGACTCATAAATAATAAAATTAGTTAGTTAGTTAGTTAGTAGTTAGTCTATAGCAGTGTTTCCCAACCTTTTTTGAGCCGCGGCACATTTTTTACATTTCCAAAATCCTGGGGCACACCACCAACCAAAATGACACAAAATGACACTCTACCACAGTGATACATATAGTTAGTATGTTTTTAAATGTATTTATACACTCAGTGCGAAACCTGGGCCTGTTTCGATGAACACAACATAGATATCCTGGCAGGAATGGCAGAGAGACACAAACTTCCCACACAGAACTCCCATAATCAAGAGAAAATGCTATAAGAGTTTGGTGGGCATTGACCTTGGGTTTTGGAGTTGTAGTTCACCTACATCCAGAGAGCACTGTGGATTCAAACAATGTTGGATCAGGACCAAACTTGGCATGAATACTCAATAGGCCCAAATATGAACGCAGGTGGAGTTCAGGGGGAATAGACCTTGCAATTTGGGAGTTGTAGTTGCTGGGATTGTAGTTCCCCTACAATCAAAGAGCATTCTGAACCCCACCAATGATAGAACTGGGCCAAACTTCCCACACAGAACCCCCAGGAGGCAAGAGGGGGTCTCTACTTGGGGAAAGGGAGGCAGGCCTTCCCAATGCATGGAGAGGGAGAGACCGAGTAGACAACGGGTGGGGAGGGGGGGTGTTTGTAATTTTGTGCCTTTATCGAGGTAGGTTTCTTAGGGTTTTTATACTTAAACACACTAGACTCCCCCGAGGTACCAATTTCCCACGGCACAGCTGATGATCGCTCACGGCACACAAGTGAGCCCCGGCACACTGGTTGGGAAACACTGGTCTATAGGCTACTGAACACGACAGCTCTTCTTATATATATATAGATTATTCAAACTTATATACCGCCACTCCCCGAAAGCTCGGGGCGGTTCATATCGAGTATCCATTCCATGTTTGGCCCAGATCCATTATTGTTTGAGTCCACAGTGCTCTCTGGATGGAGGTGAACTACAATTCCAAAACTCTCTGGCGACCCAGTCCGAAGCACACAAGGCGGGATATCTATGTTGTGTTCATCAAACCAGGCCCAGGTTTCACACTGAGTGTATAAATACATTTAAAAACATATTAACTATATGTATTGCTGTGTTCGAGTGTCATTTTGTGTCATTTTGGTTGGTGGTGTGCCCCAGGATTTTGGAAATGTAAAAAATGTGCCGCGGCTCAAAAAAGGTTGAAAAACACTGATTTAGAGGCTCGTATCGATCGAACTCGTAACCTCCATCTAGCAGCGAAAAGTCCTTCTGGGTTTTGAAGGTTGCTGAGTTCTGAAATCGGAACGGCTTCTCTTTGTCAAGGCGGAAGGGAAATGCGGCGATTCAGCCCGTTGCAGGTAAAGTCCCACCGCGTCACCGGATGCCATCAAAGGCAGCTATTTTCAGAGCAGACGCATCTTTCAAGACTGGGCAAATCTTTCCACCCACTGAGCTTTTCCCCAAAAATGGGCGAGGAGGAAGGAAGACTTTGCCGACTCGCCCCAAGCTGTACCCGCTTCCTTGCTGACGCAAAGAAACGATTCCTCCTACTGATCATGTTTGGTAGGTGGAACTCATGGCCACGAGATGCTATCGTGCTTCATTGGCTTTGTTTCGATTTTCAACATTTATTTTAATTTTTTTAAAATCTGAAACCTATTTTTTTTGTAAAATACTGTGTAGTTTTGAGACAGTATTATTTATATCCTGTGAGGTAGGCCTTAGTCTGTGAGAGAAGCCTGTGTGTGAGATAGGCCTTAGTCTGTGAGAGAAGCCTGTGTGTGAGATAGGCCTTAGTCTGTGAGAGAAGCCTGTGTGTGAGGTAGGCCTTAGTCTGTGAGAGAAGCCTGTGTGTGGTAGGCCTGTGTGAGATAGCCTTAGTCTGTGAGAGAAGCCTGTGTGAGATAGGCCTTAGTCTGTGAGAGAAGCCTGTGTGAGATAGGCCTTAGTCTGTGAGAGAAGCCTGTGTGTGAGATAGGCCTTAGTCTGTGAGAGAAGCCTGTGTGAGATAGGCCTTAGTCTGTGAGAGAAGCCTGTGTGAGATAGGCCTTAGTCTGTGAGAGAAGCCTGTGTGAGATAGGCCTTGGTCTGTGAGAGAAGCCTGTGTGAGATAGGCCTTGGTCTGTGAGAGAAGCCTGTGAGGAGAAGGCCTTGGTCTGTGAGAGAAGTGAGATAGGCCTTAGTCTGTGAGAGAAGACGTGCAGATAGGCCTTGGTCTGTGAGAGAAGCCTGTGTGTGAGATAGGCCTTGGTCTGTGAGAGAAGCCGGGTGAGTAAGGCCTTGGTCTGTGAGAGAAGCCTGTGTGATAGGCCTTGGTCTGTGAGAGAAGCCTGTGTGAGATAGGCCTTGGTCTGTGAGAGAAGGCCTTAGTGTGTGAGAGAAGCCTGTGTGAGATAGGCCTTGGTCTGTGAGAGAAGCCTGTGTGAGATAGGCCTTGGTCTGTGAGAGAAGCCTGTGTGAGATAGGCCTTAGTCTGTGAGAGAAGCCTGTGTGAGATAGGCCTTAGTCTGTGAGAGAAGCCTGTGTGAGATAGGCCTTGGTCTGTGAGAGAAGCCTGTGTGAGATAGGCCTTGGTCTGTGAGAGAAGCCTGTGTGAGATAGGCCTTAGTCTGTGAGAGAAGCCTGTGTGAGATAGGCCTTGGTCTGTGAGAGAAGCCTGTGTGAGATAGGCCTTAGTCTGTGAGAGAAGCCTGTGAGATAGGCCTTGGTCTGTGAGAGAGCCTGTGTGAGATAGGCCTTGGTCTGTGAGAGAAGCCTGTGAGAGATAGGCCTTGTCTGTGAGAGAAGCCTGTGTGAGATAGGCCTTGGTCTGTGAGAGAAGCCTGTGTGAGATAGGCCTTGGTCTGTGAGAGAAGCCTTGGTCTGTGAGAGAGAAGCCTGTGTGAGATAGGCCTTAGTCTGTGAGAGAAGCCTGTGTGAGATAGGCCTTAGTCTGTGAGAGAAGCCTGTGTGAGATAGGCCTTGGTCTGTGAGAGAAGCCTGTGTGATAGATAGGCCGTCTTGGTCTGTGAGAGAAGCCTGTGTGAGATAGGCCTTAGTCTGTGAGAGAAGCCTGTGTGAGATAGGCCTTGGTCTGTGTGTGAGATAGGCCTTGGTCTGTGAGAGAAGCCTGTGTGAGATAGGCCTTGGTCTGTGAGAGAAGCCTGTGTGAGATAGGCCTTGGTCTGTGAGAGAAGCCTGTGTGAGATAGGCCTTGGTCTGTGAGAGAAGCCTGTGTGAGAGAAGCCTGTGTGAGATAGGCCTTGGTCTGTGAGAGAAGCCTGTGTGAGATAGGCCTTGGTCTGTGAGAGAAGCCTGTGTGAGATAGGCCTTGGTCTGTGAGAGAGCCTGTGTGAGATAGGCCTTGGTCTGTGAGAGAAGCCTGTGTGAGATAGGCCTTGGTCTGTGAGAGAAGCCTGTGTGAGATAGGCCTTGGTCTGTGAGAGAAGCCTGTGTGAGATAGGCCTTAGTCTGTGAGAGAGGCCTGTGTGTGAGATAGGCCTTAGTCTGTGAGAGCCCTAGGCCTGAGTCTGTGAGAGAAGCCTGTGTGAGATAGGCCTTGGTCTGTGAGAGAAGCCTGTGTGTGAGATAGGCCTTAGTCTGTGAGAGAAGCCTGTGTGAGATAGGCCTTAGTCTGTGAGAGAAGCCTGTGTGAGATAGGCCTTAGTCTGTGAGAGAAGCCTGTGTGTGAGATAGGCCTTGGTCTGTGAGAGAAGCCTGTGTGAGATAGGCCTTGGTCTGTGAGAGAAGCCTGTGTGTGAGGTAGGCCTTGGTCTGTGAGAGAAGCCTGTGTGTGAGATAGGCCTTAGTCTGTGAGAGAAGCCTGTGTGAGATAGGCCTTGGTCTGTGAGAGAAGCCTGTGTGTGAGATAGGCCTTGGTCTGTGAGAGAAGCCTGTGTGAGATAGGCCTTGGTCTGTGAGAAGCCTGTGTGAGATAGGCCTTGGTCTGTGAGAGAAGCCTGTGTGAGATAGGGCCTTGGTCTGTGAGAGAAGCCTGTGTGAGATAGGCTTAGTCTGTGAGAGAAGCCTGTGTGAGATAGGCCTTAGTCTGTGAGGGAAGGCCTGTGTGAGGCAGGCCTTGGTCTGTGAGAGAAGACCTCCTGTGTGAGATAGGCCTTAGTCTGTGAGAGAAGCCTGTGTGTGAGATAGGCCTTGGTCTGTGAGAGAAGCCTGTGTGAGATAGGCCTTGGTCTGTGAGAGAAGCCTGTGTGAGATAGGCCTTGGTCTGTGAGAGAAGGCCTCACTGTGTGAGATAGGCCTCAGTCTGAGAGAAGCCTCACAGTGAGATAGGCCTTGGTCTGTGAGAGAAGCCTGTGTGTGAGATAGGCCTTGGTTCATTCATATTTCCCCCACTTTTCTGGGGTCCTGCATCTGCTTTGTAGTTTCATTCATGCCAGGCCTGGATTAACACTTTTTTGCGCCCTAGGCCTCACTTTGGAGTGACGACCCCTCTAAGCCAACCTCCCGCCACCTCCAAGGTCCCCAATCCCACCGGCTGGAAAGCTCCGCTGTGCTCTGAAGGTCTCCCCGGGAGTCGGGAGGATTGGGGAGAGCGCAGCGAGTGCAAACTCGCTCCAAAGGCGCGCACGAGAGAGAGAAAGAGAGTGCATGCGAGAGAGACAGAGAGTGAGAGAGAGAGCGCGCACAAGAGTGAGAGCGAGAGAGCACGCGTGAGAGAGAGCACGCGAGAGAGAGCACGCGTGAGAGAGAGAGCAAGAGAGAGCGCGAGAGAGAGTGCTTGCGTGCGAGAGAGAACATGAGAAAGAGCATGCGCAAGAGAGGGAGCGCACGCGAAAAAGAGCAAGAGAGAGAGCGCGCGAGTAAGGGAGAGAGCGTGCGCGAGAGAGAATGCGCGCGAGAGAGAGAGCATGCGTGAGAGAGAGAGTATGTGAGAGAGCACACGTGAGAAAGAGAGCAAGAGAGAGAGCATGCAAGAGAGAGAGCGCTCAAGAGAGAAAGCGTACGCGAGAGAGCGCACGCGAGAGAGCACTTGCGCGAGAGAGAACGTGAGAGAGAGCATGCGCAAGAGAGAGCGCACGCGAGAAAGAGAGCGAGAGAGAGCACGCGAGAGAGTGAGAATGCGCGCAAGAGAGAGAGCATGCATGAGAGAGAGCACTCGAGAGAGAGAGCACACGTGAGAAAGAGAGCAAGAGAGAGAGAGAGAGAGCATGCATGAGAGAGAGAGAAGAGAGAGTGCACGCGCGCGCAAGAGAGAGAGCATGCATGAGAGAGCTCGAGAGAGAGAGCACACGTGAGAAAGAGAGCAAGAGAGAGAGCATGCGAGAGAGAGAGCATGCATGAGAGAGAGCATGCGCAAGAGAGAGCGCACGCGAGAAAGAGAGCGAGAGAGAGAGAGAGAGTGAGAATGCAAGAGAGAGAGCATGCATGAGAGAGAGCACTCGAGAGAGAGAGCACACGTGAGAAAGAGAGCAAGAGAGAGAGAGCAGAGAGAGAGCATGCGAGAGAGAGAGCATGCATGAGAGAGAGCATGCGCAAGAGAGAGCGCACGCGAGAAAGAGAGCGAGAGAGAGCACGCGAGAGAGAGTGAGAATGCGCGCAAGAGAGAGAGCATGTGTGAGAGAGCGCGCGCAAGAGAGAGAGCGCACGTGAGAAAGAGAGCGAGAGAGAGCACACGCGAGAGAGAGAGAGCAAGAGAGAGAGCGTGTTCCGTGATCTGCGCCCCCCCCCCCCCACTCGGCTTGCACCCCTAGGCCATGGCCTCGTTGGCCTTATGGGTAATCCGGACATGATTCATGCTACAGACTTACTCTCATGGAGAGGTCCAAAAAGTCCTTCTGGCTCTCGGTGCCGCTTTCTGGCTCTCCGGCAAAACAACCAAAGGGTTGCTCCTCCGGCTGCAAGCAGCACGACGCCGACGACAAAAAATGACACGAATGCTAGAAGAGAAAGAGTTTGCACTCAGTTTGCAGCCACTGGAGTAAGCTGAGGACAAAGGAGGGGGGTGGGGGCTCCTTTCTCCCTTCTCCGGCTCACTTTCTTTTGTGCCTGGCCCTCTGTGAGTCAAGCACTGAAAAGGTGTGCCTGTAGCTTAGTATGCTTCAGTGTTAATTGCCTTCAGGCGGAGAGAGGCCTCAGTCTGAGAGAGGCCTCAGTCTGAGGTAAACCTCTATTTAGTAGGCTTCAGTATGGAGAGGCATCAGTCTGAGAGAAGCCTTGGTATGAGAGGGTTTCATTATGAGAAGGCTCCAGTGTTGCCCTCAGTATGAAGAGGCCTCAGTCTGAAAAAGGCCTCAGTCTGAAAGAGGCTTCAGTCTGAAACAGGCCTCAGTCTGAGGTAAACCTCTATGCTAGTAGGCTTCAGTATGAAGAGACTTCAGTCTGAGAAAAGCCTTGATATGAGGTCTCATTATGAGAAGGCTCCAGTGTTGCCCTCAGTTTGAAGAGGCTTCAGTCTGAGAGGCCTCCGTCTGAGGTAAACCTCTATGTTAGTAGGCTTCAGTGTGAAGAGGCTTCAGTTTGAGAGAAGTCTTGGTATGAGAAAGTTTCATTATGAGAAGGCTCCAGTGTTGCCCTCAGTATGAAGAGGCTTCGTTCTGAGAGAGGCCTCAGTCTGAAATAGGCCTCAGTCTGAGAGAGGCCTCAGTCTGAGGTAAACCTCTATGTTAGTAGGCTTCAGTATGAAGAGGCTTCAGTCTGAGAGAAGCCTCGGTATGAGAAGGTTTCATTATGAGAAGGCTCCGGTGTTGCCCTCAGTAGGTAGAGGCTTCAGTCTGAGAGAGGCCTCAGTCTGAAAGAAGGCCTCAGTCTGAAAGAGGCCTCAGTCTGAGGTAAACCTCTATGCTAGTAGGCTTCAGTATGAAGAGACTTCAGTCTGAGAAAAGCCTTGATATGAGGTCTCATTATGAGAAGGCTCCAGTGTTGCCCTCAGTATGAAGAGGCTTCAGTCTGAGAGGCCTCCGTCTGAAAGAAGCCTCAGTCTGAGGCAAACCTCTGTTAGTAAGCTTCAGTATGAAGAGGCTTCAGCCTGAGAGCAGCCTCGGTATGAGAAGGTTTCATTATGAGAAGGCTCCGGTGTTGCCCTCAGTATGAAGAGGCTTCAGTCTGAAAGAGGCCTCAGTCTGAGGTAAACAATCTGAGAGAAGCCTCGGTATAATAAAGTTTCATTATGAGAAGGCTCCGGTGTTGCTCTCAGTATGAAGTGGCTTCAGTCTGAGAGAGGCCTCAGTCTGAAAGAGGCCTGAGTCTGAAAGAGGCCTCAGTCTGAGGTAAACCTCTATGTTAGTAGGCTTCAGTATGAAGAGGCTTCAGTCTGAGAGAAGCCTCGGTATGAGAAGGTTTCATTATGAGAAGGCTCCGGTGTTGTCCTCAGTATGAAGAGGCTTCGGTCTGAAAGAGGCCTCAGTCTGAAAGAGGCCTCAGTCTGAGGTAAACCTCTATGTTAGTAGGCTTCAGTATGAAGAGGCTTCAGTCTGAGAGAAGCCTCGGTATGAGAAGGTTTCATTATGAGAAGGCTCCAGTGTTGCCCTCAGTATGAAGAGGCTTCAGTCTGAGAGAGGCCTCAGTCTGAAAGAGGCCTCTGTCTGAGGTAAACCTTTATGATAGTAGGCTTCAGTATGAAGAGGCTTCGGTCTGAAAGAGGCCTCAGTCTGAAAGAGGCCTCAGTCTGAGGTAAACCTCTATGATAGTAGGCTTCAGTATGAAGAGGCTTCGGTCTGAAAGAGGCCTCAGTCTGAAAGAGGCCTCAGTCTGAGGTAAACCTTTATGATAGTAGGCTTCAGTATGAAGAGGCTTCGGTCTGAGAGAGGCCTCAGTCTGAAAGAGGCCTCAGTCTGAGGTAAACCTCTATGTTAATAGGTTTCAGTATGAGAGAAGCCCCAGGTTGAAGGCCTTGTGTGTAAAGCTCCAGTGTGAAGCTTCTGCTGCTGCTAAGTTACTCTGCTGTACATTTATGAGGAGGGTCTTTTGCCCAACATCCCTTACCTGGATCAGACCCAACTGGCTTGTGATCCTTCAGGCGAGTGGTCAAGCTAACTGGGAACAACGTCTGTTATAGAACCCCAATATGCTGATGATAACGTAGTCTATTCACATTCAGAAGAAGACCTACAACATCTGTTATAGAACTATAATATGCTGATGATAACGTAGTCTATTCACATTCAGAAGAAGACCTACAACATCTGTTATAGAACTATAATATGCTGATGATAACGTAGTCTATGCACATTCAGAAGAAGACCTACAACATCTGTTATAGAACTATAATATGCTGATGATAATGTAGTCTATGCATTCAGAAGAAGACCTACAACATCTGTTATAGAACTAATATGCAGATGATAATGTAGTCTATGCACATTCAGAAGAAGACCGACAACATCTGTTATAGAACTCCAATATGCAGATGATAATGTAGTCTATACACATTCAGAAGAAGACCTACAACATCTGTTATAGAACTCCAATATGCTGATGATAACGTAGTCTATCACATTCAGAAGAAGACCTACAACATCTGTTATAGAACTATAATATGCTGATGATAACGTAGTCTATCACATTCAGAAGAAGACCTACAACATCTGTTATAGAACTATAATATGCTGATGATAACGTAGTCTATCACATTCAGAAGAAGACCTACAACATCTGTTACAGAATTCCAATATGCTGATGATAAATGTAGTCTCTGCACATTCAGAAGAAGACCTACAACATCTGTTATAGAAATCCAATATGCTGATGATAATGTAGTCTCTGCACATTCAGAAGAAGACCTACAACATCTATTATAGAACTCCAGTATGCAGATGATAACGTAGTCTATGCACATTCAGAAGAAGACCTACAACATCTGTTATAGAACTCAATATGCAGATGATAATGTAGTCTATGCACATTCAGAAGAAGACCTACAACATCTGTTACAGAACTCCAATACACTTATGATAATGTAGTCTGTGCGTATTCAGAAGAAGACCTACAACATCTGTTATAGAACTCCATATGCTGAATAACTGCAGATGATAATCTGTTATAGAAATTCAGAAGAAGACCTACAACATCTGTTATAGAACTATAATATGCACATAACGTAGTCTATGCTCATTCAGAAGAAGACCTACAACATCTGTTATAGAACTCAATATGCTGATGATAACGTAGTCTATGCATTCAGAAGAAGACCTACAACATCTGTTATAGAACTCCAATATGCAGATGATAACGTAGTCTATCACATTCAGAAGAAGACCTACAACATCTGTTATAGAAATCCTATATGCTGACGATAACGTAGCCTGTGCTCATTCAGAAGAAGACCTACAACATCTGTTATAGAAATCCTATATGCTGAGATGATATAACGTAGTCTATACACATTCAGAAGAAGACCGACAACATCTGTTATAGAACTCCAGTATGCAGATGATAATGTAGTCTATGCACATTTAGAAGAAGACCGACAACATCTGTTATAGAACTCCAGTATGCAGATGATAATGTAGTCTATACACATTCAGAAGAAGACCGACAACATCTGTTATAGAACTCCATGATATGCTATGATGATAACGTAGTCTATCACATTCAGAAGAAGACCTACAACATCTGTTATAGAACTCCAATATGCTGATGATAACGTAGTCTATGCGCATTCAGAAGAAGACCTACAACATCTGTTATAGAACTCCAATATGCTGATGATAACGTAGTCTATTCACATTCAGAAGAAGACCTACAACGTCTGTTATAGAACTAAATATGCAGATGATAATGTAGTCTATACACATTCAGAAGAAGACCGACAACATCTGTTATAGAACTGCAATATGCAGATGATATAATGTAGTCTATGCACATTCAGAAGAAGACCGACAACATCTGTTATAGAACTCCAGTATGCAGATGATAATGTAGTCTATACACATTCAGAAGAAGACCTACAACATCTGTTATAGAACTATAATATGCTGATGATAACGTAGTCTATCACATTCAGAAGAAGACCTACAACGTCTGTTATAGAACTATAATATGCTGATGATAACGTAGTCTATCACATTCAGAAGAAGACCTACAACATCTGTTATAGAACTCCAATATGCTGATGATAACGTAGCCTGTGCTCATTCAGAAGAAGACCTACAACATCTGTTATAGAAATCCAATATGCTGATGATAACGTAGTCTGTGCTCATTCAGAAGAAGACCTACAACATCTGTTATAGAACTCCAATATGCTGATGATAATGTAGTCTATACACATTCAGAAGAAGACCGACAACATCTGTTATAGAAATCCAGTATGCAGATGATAATGTAGTCTATGCACATTCAGAAGAAGACCGACAACATCTGTTATAGAACTCCAGTATGCAGATGATAATGTAGTCTATACACATTCAGAAGAAGACCGACAACATCTGTTATAGAACTCCAGTATGCAGATGATAATGTAGTCTATACACATTCAGAAGAAGACCGACAACATCTGTTATAGAACTCAATATGCAGATGATAATGTAGTCTATACACATTCAGAAGAAGACCGACAACATCTGTTATAGAACTCCAATATGCAGATGATAATGTAGTCTATACACATTCAGAAGAAGACCGACAACATCTGTTATAGAACTCCAGTATGCAGATGATAATGTAGTCTATGCACATTCAGAAGAAGACCGACAACATCTATTATAGAAATCCAATATGCCGATGATAACATAGTCTGTGCACATTCAGAAGAAGACCTACATGAGAACTCAAATCAGATGAATGGTGTAACATTAGAAGACCTGGCTGCTATGAATCAACAGTGAATATTAGTCTATAATTCAGAAGGACCACAATCTTATATTATATCCGAGATATGTGTCTCCATTCACTGGTTGTTAGGAACTCTATTGCAAGAAAGACTACACAAAAAAAGTCTATCATAAGAGAACATTTGACTCAACAATATGTATCATTCAGAGAAATTGTATAACAAAAGTATGTTATACATTGAAGACAATTTAGAACAAACGATACTCATTGAAGCACAAATTTAGAACTACGAAATGGTATATTAAACAATCTTAGAACTCAAATCTATGTTATATAGACATTGTAGAACATTGTATATCTTATCAACAGTAGAAACAAAGTCTCATCAGAGAACACACTATGAACTAATCGTGATAATGTATATGCATAGAAAGACTACATCTAAGAACCAAAGCTATAACTGTAATAGAAGACCAAAATTCGATGAAGATACACATAGATCTATATCAATAAGACTAATCTTAGAAGCCAAACGTAGATCATAATCGAAGCCTAAATCGTAGACTCAACTGAAATGTATAAGAAACATTCAAGAACAAATGTCGTATAGTTTATTCAGAGAACATCTGTAGATCAAGGAGAAGTCTTATTAGAAGCTACGTTATATACGATAAAATGCTAAAGAATTAGAAATTCAGAGAAAATTGTATAAACTTATTATACTAGAAAAACACTTTATAACGATTAGATACATCAGACAAACATAATCATACGAAGATACTTCATTCAAAAATAACTACGTATAGTTAATCAGAAAGACCAAATTAGACAACGTAAGCTATTATGAAGACACTCTTTAGACAAATGCATAAGTGTCTCAGAACCATTGTATAATATGATAATTTCAAAGACAATCTGTGAATCAATATGCCTATGGCATCAATCAAGGACCCAAGCTGTTATGAGTATACCGTTTCTTGCTCCGATTT
>JARBWK010001512.1:0-18771 GCA_030556195.1 Anolis apletophallus | reverse complement strand
ACTTGCAACCAATTACCTTTACATCTTTGGTTACATTTGCTTGTTCTAAAACATTTAAAGAATGAAGTGAATCAAATTCCTTCTTCATTGCTTTTACCCAACAATCACGTTCATTTTTCGGTCTACGCAATGCTTCAGCGTAAGAATTAGGATCTTTCCACTCTATACTTCCTATTTGCGTGACTTGGTACTTGGCTGGTGGAATTCCTTTAGTGATACGTGTGGATCTCCTAGAATCTCATCCTTAGTCTCCTCCACATCCCTAATCTCCTCTTGACAATGTCCATCAACCTCTGTTACAGATTTGGACACTAAGTCAGAGTTTGTGGCGCAAAAATCATGAAAATTACTTTCTTCAGATTGTTCCTTGCTTTCTTCCACATTTGCCTCATCTAATACCTCTACAACTTCAGATTCATTCTTTACTCTAGAAACACTTGGGGTTATGAACACTTCAGTGTTCGCATGAATTCTATCCCAATGAGTATTATTTTCGAACTTTACAGATCTGGAAACTGTGATCTTCTTCCCTGGAGAAGAGCCATTCCAGAATCTATAGCCTTTCGTTCCACCTTCATATCCAATAAATTGCATCTTTACCCAATGCTGATCTCTTTTGTCTCTTTGCTGTATAGGAATTAAGACATTTGCATGCGCACCAAATACTTGAAAATGATCCACCTTTGGATGTCTTCCATAAAACAAATAGAATGGGATTTCATTTACACTTGAGGTCCATAACCTATTCAGCACGTAATTGGCAGTGTTAGCTGCTTCTGCCCACCGGGTTATTCCGTACAGCACCAAGCGAGACCGGGAGGGCGGGGAGGGGGAGTCGCAGTGGTCTATAAGGATTCCATCCCCTTGACCAGGTGCCCCATCCCGCAATCAACCACGTTCGGATGTGTCGGCCTAAGGGTTGGTGATCGGGACAGGATAGGGATTCTGCTAGTGTACCGACCACCCCGCTGCACTACAGTCTCCTTACCTGAGCTATCCGGAGTGGTCTCAGGCTTGGCCGTGGAGTCCCAACGGCTCATTGTGCTGGGAGACTTCAACGTCCATGCCGAGACCCCTCTATCAGGAGCGGCTCAGGACTTCATGGCCGCCATGGCAACCATGGGCCTGTCCCAGCTAATATCAGGTCCCACCCATAGTGCAGGACACACGTTAGATCTGGTTTTTTGCCAGGGATGGGATGAAGGTGGCGGAGTGGAGGAACTGACCATCATTCCTTTGCCATGGACCGACCACCACCTGATCAGGTTTAGACTTACTGTGCCTTTCCACCTCCGCAGGGGTGGTGGACCTATTAGAATGGTCCGCCCCAGGAGACTTATGGATCCGAATGGATTCCTGACGGCTCTTGGGGATTTTCCCGCCTCCTCGGTAAAGTGACCCTGTCGAGGCTCTTGTTTCTCTCTGGGACAGGGAGATGACAAGGGCTATTGACACGATCGCTCTTGAGTAACCGAGCTAAACCAGCTCCTTGGTTTACTGAGGAGCTGGCAGCAATGAAGCAAAAAAAGAGGAGGCTAGAGTGCGTGTGGCGTCGGAAGCGGAGCAGATCAGCTCGTGCGCGCCTGGTCCCCTTTTTGAGGACTTATGACGCAGCAACAAAAGCCGCACAAAAAACATCTATCGCGGCCAAGGTGGCCGCCGCGAAGAACCGTCCAGCGGAACTGTTCCGAGTCGTTAGGGGTCTTTTAAACCCGCCACAGTGTGAGATCCCTGACGGCTCGGAGGTACGCTGTGAAGAATTTGCTAAGGCCTTCGCGGATAAAGTGGCGCTGATCCGTTCCGATTTCGATACCACTTTAACGGCAGTCTCTGAGGATGTGACACGAGCATCTGCTTGTCCGGTTTTAATGGATTCGTTTCAATTGGTTCAGCTCGAGGATGTGGACAAGATCCTTGGAGAGGCGAGGCCCACTACATGCATCCTAGACCCCTGCCCATCCTGGCTGATAAAGGAAGCCAGAGGGGGTTTGGCAGAGTGGGTGAAGGTGGTGGTTAATGCCTCCTTACAGGAGGGCAAAATTCCAGCCAGCTTAAAGCAAGCTGTGATGAAACCGCTGTTGAAGAAACCATCACTGGACCCCACTCAATTAGTGAACTATCGGCCAGTTTCCAATCTCCCCTATTTGGGCAAAGTCATGGAACGTGTGGTGGCTTCGCAACTCCAGGGATTCTTGGTAGACACTGATTATCTTGATCCGGCGCAGTCTGGCTTTAGGCTGAGACATGGTACTGAAACAGCCTTGGTCGCCTTGGTAGATGATCTACGCCGGGAACTCGACAGGGGGAGTGTGTCCCTGTTGGTTCTGCTGGACCTCTCAGCGGCTTTCGATACCGTTGACCACGGTATCCTTCTGGGTCGCCTTGCAGACATGGGGCTTGGGGGTACTGCATTGCAGTGGCTCCAATCCTTTCTGGAAGGTCGCACCCAGAAGGTGTTATTGGGTGACACCTGTTCGGCTCCGCAACCTTTGTCTTGTGGAGTCCCTCAGGGTTCAGTTCTGTCCCCGATGTTATTTAACATCTACATGAAACCGCTGGGAGAGATCATTCGGAGTTTCGGAGTAAGGTGTTACCTGTACGCAGATGACGTCCAGATCTGTCACTCCTTCCCACCTGTCACCAAGGAGGCTGTCCAGACTTTGAACCGGTGCTTGGCTGCTGTGTCGGACTGGATGAGGGCTAGCAAATAAACTAAATCCAGACAAGACAGAGGTCCTCCTGGTCAGTCGAAAGGCCGAACAGAGCATAGGGTTACAGCCTGTGTTGGACGGGGTTACACTCCCCCTGAAGACGCAGGTTCGCAGCTTGGGAGTGATCCTGGATTCATCGCTGAGCCTGGAGCCCCAGGTCTCAGCGGTGGCCGGGGGAGCTTTTGCACAGTTAAGACTCGTGCGCCAGTTGCGCCCGTACCTTGGGAAGTCTGATCTGGCTACGGTCGTCCACGCTCTGGTCACATCCTGAATAGATTACTGCAACGCGCTCTATGTGGGGCTGCCTTTGAAGACAGTTCGGAAATTACAACTAGTCCAACGGGCGGCAGCCAGACTACTAACTGGAGTGACGTACAGGGAGCATACCACCCCCCTGTTGTGTCAGCTCCACTGGCTGCCGGTCCAATTCCGGGCTCAATTCAAAGTGCTGGTGTTGACCTTTAAAGCTCTATACGGTTCTGGCCCAGCTTACTTGTCCGAACGCATCTGCCGCTACGTCCCACCTCGTACTTTAAGATCATCCAGGGAGGCCCTGCTCTCGCTCCCGCCGGCTTCCCAGGTGCGGCTGGTGGGGACGAGGGAGAGGGCCTTCTCGGTGGTGGCTCCTCGTCTGTGGAATGCGCTCCCTAGCGACATACGATCAATTCCATCCCTCCTGACATTGAGGGAACAAGTGAAAGCCTGGATGTGGGACCAGGCGGTCGCATAGTAGCACAGGACAGCACTTTAGTAGTTTTAATGGAAAGTTGGTGAATAGGGCTCATTGCTTTTATGGACGGTTTTTAACATAGGTGAATGCATAGGATGTGTGAATATAATTATATTTTAATGTATTTTAGTGTCAAATGCTGGAGGGTTTTATATTGTGTTTTATACTGCAATTGTGATGTAGGCATCAAATTATGCCTTTTGGAAGCCGCTCTGAGTCCCCCCTCCCTCGGGGGTTGAGAAGAGCGGGGTAAAATGCCATAAATAAATAAAAAATAAATAAATACCTTGCAGCTGGATTACTTTGAATAAATTTACCTTGCAGTAGGCTTTTTGCCCTCTTTGGTTTTGTGCTTTCTAGTAAGGTTGCCCAGTGCTTTTAACCGGTCCTCAAACACTCTCTGCTTCAATGGGGAAAATGCTGCACTCACGGAGCTCAGGAGTGTCAGTGTCAGTGTTGACAGTGTTGTGGAGAGGTGCCAGCCAAGGGAGCGGAAAAGGTCCACATTTTCTAATGTTACACCATTAATTAATAGCTTATATACAAATAGCCAAGCTGTCTAAGGTAAAAATGATGAGGTGGGGAGGCAGAGTCTTGGTTGGCTGCAGGATTCCTTTGGGAAACGACAGTGAATTTGGTGGCAGCCGGCGTCTGATTTCGGATGCTCAGGAAGGAGATCTGGAACCCATCGTGGGATAGTAAGCAGCCAAGTACTCTGTGTCTCTCCGCATTTAGCACAGTGTTTCCCAACCTTCCAAATGCCGCGACCCCTTAATTCAGTTCCTCATGTTGTGCTGACTCCCAACCATTAAATGATTTACGCTGCTACGTCACATCTTTAATTCCGTTACTGTTATGAATCGTAATAACAAGTGTTGTATTCCACTGGAGCAAATTTGGCACAAATACTTGATACGCCCAAATTTACTTAAGTGATCCCTCGTAGCTCGAGGATGATAATCTTATGGATGTGGAGTCTTGGCGGTGGGTCTGCACGTGGCTGTGGAGCCCTGTTCTTGACCCGCATGTTCTGCAGTGAGGACATCGGTTTCCAGGTGGCAATGCTATTCACTGCCCAAAATTGAATACTGGTGGGGTTGGGGGTTTGTTGATTTTGTCATTTGTAGTTGCTGGGATTTATAGTTCACCTTCAATCAAAGAGCATTCTGCACTCCACCAATGATGGAATTGAATCAAACTTGGGACACAGAACTCCCATGACCAACAGCAAATACTGGAAGGGTTTGGTAGGCTGTCAGAGCTAAGAGCTCTTAGCCTTAACGAGGCTCAGAGTCCCAGTCTGCCTTGACCCTGCCTTGACCTGCTTTGACACTGGACATTGGGGAATACCCTGGGATGAGGTAATCCTCTGGGGAAAGTGCTGAATCAGAACGGAAGTGATGCAACCTCCTCTGAACACTGGACACTGAACTGGAATATGCTGACTCAGAGGGGGATGAGGTCATATCCCTTGGACAGTAGTATTGCTGAGTCAGCAGGACATGATGCAACCTTGCCAGGATGTTGCAAGGGATAGGAGGGAGGGGGTCGGGGTATATAAGGTGTGTTTGGGTGATGGGACACTGCTTTGGCTTTATAGGTGTTGTACCTGCAATAAATCTTGTTGGATCGAGCTGCTGCCTGTGCGTGATCTTTACAGAGAATTGAAGCGTCCTCACAGAAGCCAAAGCCCGTTTCAACTTTCCCAGTATGGCGAGGTTGGCGTTAGAGGAAGAAGATTATTTGGACACTTGGAACCTTGCTCCAGAAGAGATCCGGTGAACGATGGAGTGGGAGTGGACCACTGTCGACCATGTGGGATTCCCGGATGAGTCCAGAGAAGCGAGGGGGTCGTGGCGCACCCTTGCTCAGGTGGACGAGCCCAGAGAAGTAGGAAGACAGCGGATGTTTTCTACTCAGGTGGGCACCAGTGGAGTTGAAGGTGCATCCAGAGAAATGGGAGCGCGGGGTGCTCGTGCTCCCATTCAGGTGGATTTCCGGAGGACCGGAGGGACCAGAGAAGCGGTATGGAGTGGCATGCCAGCTCAGGTGGACCCAGTGAGAAGCGAGGCCAAGGGGCCTGTGAGTGGGAGTGAGACCCCCGAACCGGAGTCTCCGACGGAGTTAGATGTGATGCGGTGCAGGATGGAGGCGATGGAGCACACTCTCCGCAGGGTGTCCAGAGTGATGTCCAGAAGAGAACAGGAGGAGTCTCTGTGGATGGCACCGGGAGGTGGAGACTTTACGTGGCATTCATGGATGGATGGCGAGAAGTCTGATGTGCGTCCTAGATCTCCCATGGGAGTGTGGACAGATGGAGAATGCCATGCGAGGAGGACGGTTGGATTGCCTCCAGTTCCAGAGGAGAGACGATCTTCGGAGCGCCCACAACCAGCGGGGCTAGGAAGAGGGATCCGGAGGCCGGAGGAAGTTCCGCAGTGGGGAGAATCCCATTTCCGTGATGTGGAAAGGAGACCCCGGAAGGAGCCTCTACGTGTAGAATTCGAAGGACAGGCCAATAAAGTGGCTTTCTTCATAGCGGCCGTGAGTGACCATATGGAGGATTATGGACACCTCTACCCGAATGACAGCAGCAGGGTGCGATCTGTTGGTGCAGTGTTCAAAGGAAGGGCGGCAGAGTGGTACGTCCAGTGCCATGATCGCAGGGACCCGTGTTTGAGAACGTTGCGGGGATTCCTACAGGCGGTGAGGAATCACTTTTGAGACCCTCTTGAGAGAGTGAAGGCTAAGGAGGCGTTGAGGAGTTTGACCCAAGGCACCCGGTCAGTGACGGAGTACGCAGATGAGTTTATGAGCCTGGCGGGGAAAGTAGCTGAATGGTCCCCGGCAACGTTGCTGGAGCTGTTTAAGGATGGCTTGCGGAGAGAGATCCTGGAATGGTGCCTTCATCGTGGTGACCCAGGTGATGTTGATGGATGGATCCAGTTGGCCGGAAGTGTCGAGGGTATCCTGGCCCAGGTGCAGCGGCGGAAGTTCCAGACAGGGAGATTCCGTGGACCAGGACGTGGCTCGGGAGAAGGGCGAGCAAGCCGAGGAGAGGCCAGGCGCACTGGTGCCAGTGAAGGGAGGCCCAGTGTTGTGAGAAAGCCGGTGCTGGGGAGAGGCCTTTGTTTTGTGTGTTCTCAACCGGGACATTTAGCAGCACAGTGTCAAAAGAAGCAAGTGCCAGCCCCCAAGAGAGTGGCTGTTGCTAGAGCTGCTTTGGGGTCCCAAGAGGAGTTGCAGGGTATTGGGGTGAGTGCTAGTCCCCAGAGTATTCAGTGCTCTTTGGAGTTATGCAAAAGGGGGAAATATGAAAGCCATCAAGCTTTGGTGGATTGTGGATGTTCTGAAAACATTATGTCACCAAATTTGGTAGAAAATCTGGAATGTAATACTGAAGTTATGCCTGCCCCTGTACATTTTGCGCAATTGGATGGGTCATTTATCAAGGGAGGACCGTTTCCTTTGGGTACCAAGGGATTAAAGGGCCGGGTGGGGCCATGGGAAGGAGAGATCGACTTTGTGGTGGCTCCGATAAAAGGTCCTGAGGTGGTTTTGGGTATGCCATGGTTAGAACAAGCCAATCCTAAGATTGACTGGAAGCTGGGATTATTGCAATGTGACCCCCGGGTGGAGAAAGAAGATCGGGTTAAGGTGCAAGGGGTACCTGAAGAATATTGGGATTATGCTGACGTGTTTGATCCGGTGTTAGCCAAGTGCCTCCCCCCCTTTAGGAATGTGCAGTGTAAAGTTGAGATTAAGGAAGGGGCTTCATTGCCGAAACCTAAAATATATGCCATGTCTGTACGAGAGAAGGGGGTTTTACGGGAGCAAATTGATGAATATTTAAGTAAAGGATTTATAGAAAGGTCTGAGTCCCCTGTTGGCGCCCCAGTCCTGTTTAGAGAAAAGAAGGATGGGAAGTTGCGGTTATGTATAGACTACCGGGGATTGAATGCAGTAAGTACCACAAATTGCTATCCATTGCCCCTGATTAAGGATTTGTTGGGCCAATTAGGAGGAGGTAGATATTTCACGAAGCTGGATTTGATAGAAGCTTTTCATATGGTCCGTGTGAAAGCGAGCGATAAATGGAAGACGGCTTTTTCTTGCCCTCTCGGAATATTCGAATGGACCGTCATGCCATTCGGATTGGCCGGGGCACCCGGTATATTTATGCAGCTAATAAACGAGGTGTTGCACCCCCTTTTGTATAAGGGGGTGTTCGTGTATTTGGATGATATCGTGGTGGTGACGCAAACGGCGAGGAGCATGTCCGTTGGTCCGGGAAGTGTTGGAGATGTTAAGACAGGCGAAGTTGTACGTAAAGTTGAGCAAGTGCGAATTTAGTAAGAGTCAGATTGATTTCTTAGGTTATCATATTAGTGAGAAAGGAGTGGGCATGGACCCTGCCAAAGTTGAAGATGTATTGTGTTGGGAGGCTCCGCAGACTCGGAGGCAGTTGCAGGCTTTTTTGGGATTGGCCAACTTTTATCATACATTTATTGTGGATTTTGCGGCCATCACACTTCCCCTAACGGATTTATTAAAGACCAAAGGGAAGGGGGAGACAAAAACGGCTAAGTCTCCTGGGGCCAAGTTGGCTTGGACGGAAGAATGCCAGTGGGCGTTTGAGAAGCTGAAGGAAGCTTTTACTAGGGGCCCTTTGTTTATGCACCCGGATACTGAGAAACCATTTGTAGTACAGTGTGATGCGTCGGCATGGGCGTATGGAGGAGCACTATTGCAGGAAGATGAGTTGGGTAGGTTGAAACCTTGTGCTTATTTCTCGAAGAAATTTGGAGAACATGAGAGAGGATGGCCTGTGTGGGAAAAGGAGGCTTTCGCAGTTAAGTGTGCACTGCAGACGTGGCGTCATTTCCTGGAAGGGGCAGTCCACCCATTTGTGGTTTGACGGACCACAAGAATTTGCAATACTTGAAAGCGCCGCAGAAGTTGTCCCCGAAGTTGGTGAGGTGGGCTCAGTATTTTGCTCGGTTTAATTTCTCGTTACGTCATATTAAAGGAAGGAGAAATGTTGTGGCGGATGCCCTGTCTCGATATCCTTTAGGGAGCCCTAATCCTCCTACAGGATTGGAGAGCGTGTTTACTAAGAGCCAATGGGGTCTGGCTGTGCAGACCCGGTCACAGGTTAAGGAAGTTAAGAAAGAAGTGGAAGGATGGTATTTGGAGTTGCAAAGGCATTATAAGGAGGATGATTGGTTAGAAGGCCATAAGGAGGAGTGCAGATTGCTGAATGGATTATGGTTTACGGGGTCCAAGTTATATATTCCTCGAGGGTTAAGGAGGAAGGTGTTGGAGTTAGGGCATGATCACAAAACCGCTGGTCATTGGGGGTTTACTAAAACCCTTCTAGCTGTGACGAGGCGTTATTGGTGGCCTGGTGTACGGGCGGAGGTAAGGGAATATGTTCGAGGTTGTGAGGCTTGTGCCAGGGGAAAGGCTCCTACGGCTAAGCCACAAGGGTTAATACAAGTGGTGGCTACTCCAGTCCGGCCGTGGACTCATGTGAGTACGGATTTTGTGGGGGAGTTGCCTTCTAGTAGAGGATATAGGTATATTTGGACAGTGTTAGATCTGTTCTCAAAGCAGGCTCACTTTGTTCCTCTAAAAGGCTTGCCGTCTGCTGAGAGGTTGGCAGAATTGTATATTCGTCATATATATAAGTTACATGGGTGTCCAGAACAGGTCCTTAGTGATCGGGGGGTTCAATTCACTGCACGGTTCTGGGAGAAGTTTTTAGAGTGTTTAGGGGCTGAGAGACGGCTTACCACTGCTTATCACCCTTGCTGTAATGGGGGCGTGGAAAGAACTCAGAAATCTTTAGGGAGTTATTTGCGGATCTTTAGTAATAAGGAACAGAATAATTGGGCAGATTTGTTGCCATATGCTGAAATGGCATATAATGGGTCCGTGCATTCCTCGACAGGAGGCGGTGGTTTATGGGCAGGAAGTAGCTCCTATGCCTCAGCTTTTCAGGCCGCCTGAAGAAGGGGGGGGGAGGAATGGAGAGTGCGGGCTCAAGAGGCATGGAGGGACGTCGCCGAAGCGTTGAGGAAAGCCCAAGGTTCTTATAAGAAATATGGGGACCGACGGAGGCAGGAAGGGGAGGAGTATCGGGAGGGGGACTTGGTCTGGTTGTCCACGCAGAATATTAAACTGGGTTTGCCTTCCCGAAAGCTGAGCCCGAAGTATATTGGTCCGTTCCGGATAAGCCAGGTGGCAAACAAGGTTTCATACAAATTGATTTTGCCGAAAGGGATGAACAAGATTCACCCTACCTTCCATTGTAGTTTGTTAAAACGGTACACGAGTCCCCTCCCACCAGTGGATTGAATGCTGTTTTGTTCCCGCAGGGGGAGGACGAGGTGGAGGGAGCCATTCTGTCAGAGCTAGGAGCTCTTAGCCTTGAGGAGGCTCAGAGTCCCAGTCTGCCTTGACCCTGCCTTGACCTGCTTTGACACTGGACATTGGGGAATACCCTGGGATGAGGTAATCCTCTGGGTAAAGTGCTGAATCAGAACGGAAGTGATGCAACCTCCTCTGAACACTGGACACTGAACTGGAATATGCTGACTCAGAGGGGGATGAGGTCATATCCCTTGGACAGTAGTATTGCTGAGTCAGCAGGACATGATGCAACCTTGCCAGGATGTTGCAAGGGATAGGAGGGAGGGGGTCGGGGTATATAAGGTGCGTTTGGGTGATGGGTCACTGCTTTGGCTTTATAGGTGTTGTACCTGCAATAAATCTTGTTGGATCGAGCTGCTGCCTGTGCGTGATCTTTACAGAGAATTGAAGCATCCTCACAGTAGGCATTGACATTTGAGTTTTGGAGTTGTAGTTCACCAACATCCAGAGAGGACTGTGGACTCAAGCAATGATGGATCTGGACCAAACTTGGAACACATACTCAGTATATCCAAATATGAACACTGGTGTAGTTTGGGGAGAATAGAGCTTGACATTTGGGAGTTATAGTTACTGGGATTTATAGTTCACCTACAATCAAAGAGCACTCTCAACCCAGCCCACAATGGATCTGCACCAAACTTGGCACACTACCTACAATGCCAACATTGAATACTGGTGGGGTTGGGGGGCTGTTTTTGAATTCTGGACGTTGTAATTCACCAACACCAAAAAAAGAGAAAAGGACAGGCGGAGAGATCTTCAAAAGGGTTCCTAAGACCATCAGAAATACGTGTTTTATGATGGTCTTTGGCGACCCTTCTGAAAGCCCCCTTGCTGCCCCCCTCGACTCTGGAACTCCCTCCTAAAGGAAGCCCAAATGGCCCCCTCCTTGCTGTTTTCCTTACTTCAGCAGGATAAACATTTTTATTCAGGCAGGCTTTTAAAGAAGATGTTAAAGGTCAATTCAGAGGGTGTTGTGGTTGAACCTTGAGTGTGTTTTACTGGGTTTTATCTGGGAATTTTATATACCGTTTATATTTTATTTTATTTATTATTTATTTATTAGTTCAGCTTGATATACCGCTCTCTCTGGAGCCCAGAGCGGTTTACAAGATTAAAATAGCAAGCAAAACACATCAAACACAGTAAAACCAATATAAAACCCCCAGTTAAAACCCCATTCCCAACAATACTGCAATAAAGCAGCAAAAGTACGATGGCACGAGGTAGCAGGACGTTAGTGGCAACAGGCACTGGTTATGGGCCAAATGCCTGTCTAAATAACCAGGTCTTGACGGCTCTGTGGAATGGCAGTAGGTCGCGGATGACTCGTAGCTCCTCAGGGAGGGTGTTCCACAAGGTTGGGGCGGCCACAGCGAATGCCCTCTGCCGCGTACTAGAGAGCCTGTAGACCTTAATGCCAGGCACCTCTAGTAAATTGAGTTCCTCAATTCTGTTTTAATTCTGTTTTAATGTCTGCATATTGTTATGTTTTAAATTGTATGCTGATGTTTTATGTTCAGCTGCTTTGAGTATCCATGAGGCTATAAACCAATATAATTGGGGCCTGAATGGTTTGTGGTCTCTCCTTTCGTTGTGGATGCCACCTTGTGTTGTATTGCTTGTTTGAAGCGATTTTAATGTCATTTTTAGCTGTGTTTTCTGATTATATGTAAGCCGCCCCGAGCCACCGGGAGTGGCGGTGAATAAATCCGAATAAATAAAATAAATAATATAGAAAACACAATATATATAATATGATAAAGCAGACTCTAAATCAATATAATCATAATCTTTCACTTCTTTCTTAACCAGGTAAATGAGGATTCTGTGGAGCCACCTCTTGGATGCAGGAAAGAAACCAATAATATAGGAAGAAGAAATCCTCTCAAGGTGATGATCTCGCAGAATTCTTGACCTCACAGATAAGAAAGAAAAAGGGAGTCAAGTATCTGTATTGCAATTAAACACCCTTGTTACTGTTGATATGGCAGAGAAACCCTATACATGCCTAGAGTGCGGAAAGAGTTTCACCTGTAGTTCACATCTACGTTCACATGAAAGGACTCACACTGGGGAGAAACCATTTAAATGCCTGGAGTGTGGAAAGACCTTTGCTCAGAATGGAGGTCTATATACACATCAGAGGATGCACACTGGGGAGAAACCCTTTGAATGCCTGGAGTGTGGAAAGAGCTTCGCTCAGCGTTCACATCTACAGTCACATCAAAAGACTCACACTGGGGAGAAACCCTTTGAATGCCTGGAGTGTGGAAAGAGTTTCACTTGCAGATCAAATCTACGTTCACATCAAAGGTCTCACACTGGGGAGAAACCCTATACATGCCTGGAGTGTGGAAAGAGTTTTGCTTGGAGTTCACATCTACGTTCACATCAAAAGACTCACACTGGGGAGAAACCCTATAAATGCCTGGAGTGTGGACAGAGCTTCACTGAGAATGGAATTATATGTAACCATCAAAGGGCTCACACTGGGGAGAAACCCTTTGAATGCCTGGAGTGTGGAAAGAGTTTCGCTCAGAGAGGAAATCTACGTTCACATCAAAAGACTCACACTGGGGAGAAACCCTTTGAATGCCTGGAGTGTGGAAAGAGTTTTGCTGAGAGTTCACATCTACATTCACATCAAAAGACTCACACTGGGGAGAAACCCTATACATGCCTGGAGTGTGGACAAAGTTTCGCTTGGAGTTCACATCTACGTAGACATCAAAAGATTCACACTGGGGAGAAACCCTTTAAATGCCTGGAGTGTGGACAGTTTTTCACTGAGAGTTCACATCTACGTTCACATCAAAAGACTCACACTGGGGAGAAACCCTATAAATGCCTGGAGTGTGGACAGTGCTTCACTCACAATTCAACTCTA
Source organism: Anolis apletophallus (assembly GCA_030556195.1). NCBI lineage: Eukaryota > Metazoa > Chordata > Lepidosauria > Squamata > Anolidae > Anolis > Anolis apletophallus. Next base: position 6,002 of record JARBWK010001512.1, on the reverse strand, counting down.
CGTTCACATCAAAGGACTCACACTGGGGAGAAACCCTATAAATGCCTGGAGTGCAGTCAGTGCTTCGCAGAGAATGGAAGTCTACGTAAACATCAAAGGACTCACACTGGGGAGAAACCTTATAAATGCCTAGAGTGTGGAAAGAGTTTTTCTCGGAGTTCAAATCTACGTTCACATCAAAGGACTCACACTGGGGAGAAACCCTTCAAATGCCTGGAGTGTGGAAAGAGCTTAGCTGAGAATGGAAGTCTACGTAAACATCAAAGGACTCACACTGGGGAGAAACCTTATAAATGCCTAGAGTGTGGAAAGAGTTTTTCTCGGAGTTCAAATCTACGTTCACACCAAAGGACTCACACTGGGGAGAAACCCTTCAAGTGCCTGGAGCATGGAAAGAGCTTAGCTGAGAATGGAAGTCTACGTTCACATCAAAGGATTCACACTGGGGAGAAACGTTATAAATGCCTGGAGTGTGGAAAGAGCTTCACGGAGAATGGAAATCTACGTAAACATCAAAAGACTCACAGTGGGGAGAAACCGTATAAATGCCTGGAATGTGGAAAGAGCTTCACTGAGAATGGAAATCTACGTAAACATCAAAAGACTCACACTGGGGAGAAACCCTTTAAATGCCTGTAGTGTGGACAGTTTTTCACTGAGAATGGAAGTCTACGTAAACATCAAAGGACTCACACCCGGGAGAAACCTTATAAATGCCTAGAGTGTGGAAAGAGTTTCTCTCGGAGTTCAAATCTACGTTCACATCAAAAGACTCACGTTGGAGAGAAACCCTTCGAATGCCTGGAGTGTGGAAAGAGCTTCTTGGAGAGTTGAAATCTACATGGACATATAATTCACATCGGAGAGAACCGTGGTGTCTGACCCCAGAGGCACGCTCTAAGACTTTTCCAAACTTTTAATGGTGGCAATACTCTTTTTAGACATACATCTTTTTGTGACATGATCATTCAGTTTAACTAGCATACTGGAGGGTAAACCAGCCCCATATAAGATGTTCAAAATCTCTCCCCCCCCCCATATATATGCTCTGTTTGTTTTGAGTGACCATAACTCAAAATCCGCTGGACAAATTGCCACCATTGGCTATCCCTTTAAAATGATTTTGTCTTTTGGGAGTTGTAGTTGCTGGGATTTATAGTAAACGTACAATCCAAGAGCATTTTGAACTCCCACCAATGATGGAGTGGACTCAAACAATGGATTTTGACCAAATTTGGCACGAATAATCAATATGCCCAAATGTGAATCAAAGAGCATTCTGAACTCCACCAAAGGTAGAATTGGGCCAAACTTCCCACACAGAACCCCCATGACTGCAATAAGTGGGGGGGGGGAGTAGCCGCAGGGGGGAGGGGGAGCCAGACGCTGGGCCTTACGCTGTCTTGCCCCACAAGCTCCATGTCTTATGATCAGAGCTTTTGAATAAACCATACTATAGGAATCTAAACACATTGATCATCATAACGATAGACATCTTTCTAATTTATCTCTCAATGTTTACAATGCTCTTAGGAAGTTAGGAAACCATTTTGAAATTGTATGGAAAAAGGCTGACAAGGGGAGAACGATTGTATGTCTTAATCGTACAGATTATACTAATGAATACTATAGGCAATTGAATAACACCAATTTTTACACCCGACTTAATAGTGACCCTACTAAACAATTTTCAAAAGTGATCTTCTATACTGTACAGGAAGGATTTGCCATGGGGTACATTGAGGAAAAGACTCCTTAAGGAACATCCTAGAATTCCATGGTTTTACATTCTCCCAAAGATCCAGAAACCTACTTGCCCCCCTGTAGGGAGACCTATAGTTTGGGGGGGGGGGCGGGAGCCAATTGCACAGTATATTGATTTATTTTTGCAACCTTTTGTTAAACTTTCTCCCTCTTTTTAAGAGACACTATGGATTTCATTTCTAAAGTTGAAAACATCAAGGTGGAGGAAGGCGATATACTGATAACAGCAGATGTATCGTCATATACTAACATCCCCCTCCAAGAGGCTCGTGGTATCCTACACATTTAATTTGAGAGTGTCCAAGATTCCCTCCCACACATTTTTTTGCTTGAGTTAACTGTGTTTTTGACTATAATTATTTTAAGTTTGAGGATATTTTTTCTTAGACACAGGGTGTTGCGATGGGTTTGGCATGTGCTCCAACTATTGCCAATTTATTTATGGCGGAGCAAGAGGCCAAATATTTGAGTTCTCCCAACTCAATGGCAGACAATAGTAAATATTACTATCGCTATATTGATGATGTTTTGCCATCTTGAGACGCAACACTGACATAACCCAGTTTACGCAATGGCTCAACTCATGGCATCCGCCCATTTTGTTTTCTTTGGAATCTAGCACTTCAATGTTAATTTTATTGATGTCACGGGTTTGTTTTTTTTGCAGGACTCTTACATTAGGATCAAAATTACAACAAACCAACTGATAGAAATTCATATTTACATTTTTGTAGTTTCCATCCTCACCCACTTAAATCTAACCTACCTTTTCCCCAGTTCTTGAGGATCAAGAGGAACTCATCATTTTCGGCTGATTATCAATAGGAGGCCAATCCTTAATCTACAAGTTTGCTCAGAGAGGCATGCCTGTTATCCTTAAGGCCAAGCAAAGGGCTGATAAGATTCCTAGACAGTCACTCATCCAGCCTTCCTCCAAACGGAACACACAGAGGTTTGTATGGCCTGTGACTCTCAATCCACATAGCAAGGATCTTGTAAAGTTAGTTAGAAGATATTGGCCTATGATCGCTCCAATTAAGGGCCTTGAACAACCCCCTATGATAGCGTATTAGAGGACACGTAACATAGGTGACATACTAACTATTCCGACCATACATATCGTTACGTACACAGTGCCTTTTCGCCAGGAACGAGACCATATGGGCGATGCACGGTATTTATTCAGATTTATTCGCCGCCAGTCCCGGTGGCTCGGGGCGGCTTACAAATAATCACCAAAAATACAGCTAAAAACATCAAGATTAAGACATAACATTAAAATCACTTCAATAAGACAGAACAATACAAGGTGGCGTATTACTGCAAGATGAGGAACCACAGCTATTCGGCCCCGAAAGCCTGCCGAAACAATAAAGTCTTGCAGGCTTTTCGAAATGATAGAAGACTCTGGAGGGCACAAATATCAGAAGGCTGCGCATTCCAGAGAACTGGAGCTATGATTGAAAAAGCCCTTTGTCGGGTTGCCGTCAAATGGTACATCTTAGGACTTGGAATAACCAGGAGGTTTGGCTCTTTGGAGAGTAAGGATCTGGTGGGACAATATGGGATGAGGCGGTCCCTTAAGTACACTGGCCCCAGACCATTTAAGGCCTTAAAAGTCAAAACTAACACTTTGAAGGTAATCCGGCATTCTACAGGAAGCCAGTGCAGCTCGCGTAGGATTGGCGTGATGTGGCAGCTCATCGGAGCTCCAGCAAGGAGTTGAGCTGCAGCTGTGAGGATAGCATGATATGTGTGGATGTGTATGGCTGAAGTATGTGGTTTTATGCAAGAACCAAAGTTGTGTCAGATAGGCCAGAGAAGCATGGAGATCTGCAATGCATGCTGGTAGGGGAGGGCCTGAAGACTTGGCAGAGAGAAGCGGGGTTTTCCTTTATCTTGGAAAACACTCAAGCTTGAGAAAAAGTACAGAACAGATCTAAAGCATGAGCAGAGTGGCCGACACACTATTGGCTTCAAACAAAGGAGTAATAACAGAAGAATAGAATCAAATTATTAACTCGGTTTTGGCCACGGATGGAGGGAAAGTGGAGAAATGAATATAAGATCCCAGGTATCGCCTCTGGCGTTGTTGATTCCCTAAACTGGACGGGGAACTATCCAGCTTCTTCTGCAAATCTCCTGGCCATGAATTTGGGAGGACCATCTCATCCCAAATTACCTAGCCATGGATTTGGGAGGGAGCAACACTAAGCTACCTCAGTGTATGTATGAAGGTGTTAATGCAGTCTGTGTGTGCGTGTGTATGTGTGAGCTTGTGATTGCTTGCTGTGTGTGTGTAAGGGATGCATGTCCTTAAGAAATGCTGCTAACCGCTGATTAAATGCTGCTGTGCTTTACTCAAATCAAATCTTTAAGGTGATTAGTCTCTTGAATCAATTCTTTATATTATACTTGGAGCGATTGTGGTTTAAGGGTTTAAATGTTCAATGTGATTCTATGTTTCTTTTTAATATTTGCATATTAACCTGATTTATTGCATTGTATTCCTTTTTATGCTCAAATGTGATTGTTATATTTACTGCTTTAATAAAGGTTACATACATAGTGTTAAATCCAAACTTGGTCTTTCCTGGTCTATTTGCAGGCCATTGACTGTCCCGTCGCATATGTCCCCTTGATCAAAAGAACAACTTTTCTCGGTTCATAACACAGCGTTCTGCACTAGCTTAAGTTTCCGGATCATTGACAAAGGAAGGCCAATGTAAAGAGCGTTACAGTAGTCTAACCTCAGTATGTACGTTGGTAGATCAAAGAAAAGTGCAGTGTCAACATACACACAAGACATACAAAATAAAAATATTTTAAATGTGTGCAACATGTAACATAGTATACGGGGTCTTTTGTCCTTGTGGGCATGTCTATGTGGGCCAGACATCGAGGGTCTTCTTCAGCAGGGGTGGGCAATTATTTTTTCCAAGGGGCCACACGAGAGCCAAAAAATATGATGGAGGGCCGCACCTAAAGGATGGACTACATTCTACATAATATCGATTGAATTTCTTTAATAATAAAAGGGCACTAAGTTGCGTTTTTGATTTATTAATAAGACTGACAAGAGTATATGGTTTTTGGTTTTCTACAGACATGTAAAAAACATGGCCTACATTTCGGTGTAATCACCTCATTTGGTGCCATTATTCAGTTATTGTCTTCTTCTTCAGTGAGAGAAATCAAGTCTCTGTTGGTCTTTAACAAGTGCATCAAAGTCAGGTTGAATGTCAGAGGTGGAGATGCAAAGCACCCCAGCCTCTGTTTAAGAGCCCCCAAAGAAGGAACCTCCACCACACTCCGGGGCAGAGAGTTCCACTGCTGAACGGCTCTCACAAGTCAGAAAGTTCTTCCTAATGTTCAGATGGAATCTCCTTTGTAGTTTGAAGCCATTGTTCTGCATCAAGATTCCAGGGCAGCAAAAGGAAGCCTGTTCCCTCCTCCCTAGGACTTCCCCTCACATATTTACCCATGGCCTTCATCATGTCTCCTCTCAGCCTTCTCTTCTTCATGCCCAGCTCTTTAAGCCGCTCCTCATAGGGCTTGTTCTCCAAACTCTTGAGAACAATTTATACATTGTATAAATGTAATGGTCCTTTGTGAGATTAACAGAACTCAAAACCACTGGACAAATTGCTGCCACTGTAGCAGAATCTGGAGTCCCAAAACTCCCAAGGCAATACCTTTTGTATTAGGCTGCAGTTGCTAGCGAGCGCAAGGACAGGATGGCGCGACAATCTTACTGCGGTACAATGAAACCAGCTTTATTTGAAACACATCAGCTGATGGGTCTGCCTCCCCTGTGCAGAACAATGCTGCTGGAAGACAGAACCCAGAACTTTCACAGCAGACAGGTTTTATACCAACAATGGAGTCGACATTTAGTCCCTCCCTTCTTCATGCATTGTTACTGGCCAGTATTCATGAACCCATTTCACTCTATCAATCAAACAAAAGCATTCTAGCTTCTGGATCCTATTTGCTAATGACTGTGGCGCAGTGTGAATTTCCATCATTGTTCTATGTTGTTGCTTTATGGCAAAGTGTCCCAATTTGTTACATTTCTACTGAGCTTTCACCTGGTGGCCTGCCAAGTAAAGCTTTATTCCTATGCGCGTCTCTAACCATTCATTGCTATTTCTTGTGCTGCTGCTGCTGGCAAGCTGCCTCTGCTATTCCATTTCTATTCTAATGCATCACCTCTCTCTGACATTTCTTCTGTTAAG
>JARBWK010001511.1:0-18774 GCA_030556195.1 Anolis apletophallus | reverse complement strand
ATGGCCCACAAGTTCTCTTCCAACTCTATGATTCTATGACTAGGGGGTGCTTCTATACCAGGGGTCGGGAACCTATGGCTCGGGAGCCAGATGTGGCTCTTTTCATGATTGCATCTGGCTCTCCAGCCCAGGCCCCGGTTTCCCAGCATGCAGCGGGGAGGAGTGACGCAAATATGCCGCGACTGCCGCTTCCGCGCTGCAATTTCCGCCTCTTCCTCATCCCCCGCTGCTCTCGGGGTCCTGCACCCTCTTGGCCGGGCCTCGGGGGAGGCGGTGGAGGCAAGCCTGGCCCTGGCACCATGGACCCGGTCTCGCTGCCCCTGCGGGACGCCCAGCTCATCGCCCTCATCGCCGGGCAGCTCAAGAGCCACTGTCTCTTCAACGCCTTCCGGAGGGACTGCCTCGCCAACGTCGACACCAAGGTCCGCCTTGGTTCCGCGCCTTCCTTCCTTCCTTCCTTCCTTCCTTCCTTCCTTCCTTCCTTCCTTCCTTCCTTCCTTCCTTTTTCTTTTTCCCTCTCTTTTTCATTCGTTTTTTTCTCCCTCTCTCCCTACCTTTTTTCCTCCCTTCCTCTGCCATTCTTTCCTTATCTCCTTCCTTTTCCCTCCCTCTCTCCCCTTCCTTCTTTCCTCCATTCTCTTCCTTCCTTCTTTCCTTCCTATTCCTTCCTTCCTTTCTCCCCCCTCACCCTTTCCTTCTTGGATGGACTGTATGGAAAGGACTTTTAACAGATTTTGGTCATCCGGCTGAAGGGATCTCTGGGGAACATGTGGGAATAGACGGTCCCTCAAGTAGACTGGGCCCAGACCATGAAAGGCCTTAAAGGTCAAGTGATCCGGTGCTCAATTGGCAACCAGTGCAGTTGCCGCAGAGTTGGGGTGATATGGCTCCTGGGCGGCGCTCCAGCCAGGAGTCTGGCTGCAGCATTCTGCACCAGTTTAAGTTTCCGGATAACCACCAAGGGTAGGCCAATGTAGAGGGTGTTACAGTAGTCTAGCCTCGAGATGACCGTCGCCTAGGTCAGTGTTTCCCAACCTTTTTTGAGCCGTGGCACACTTTTAACATTAAAAAAATCCGGGGGCACACCACCAACCAAGATAACACTGTAACACAGTAAAGAATGGCTGGGGGATGGTGACCTGCTGGGAGTGCCAAAGCCAGGGAGGGGGAGGAGCCAGGCCACGCCATGCCCCGCCCCCCAGGCAGTGCCAAGCCAGCATGTGCCCTGCCCCGGCTCCCCCCCTCAGGCTTCAGTTCTCCCACATGCCCTGCCCCGCCAGCTTTGAGAGGGCTTTGAGAGTGCCAAGCCAGCATTGTGCTGGCTCTGCCGCCGCTGGCTTGGCACTGCCCCCTCAAGGCTGGCAAAGCTGTGGGAGTGCTGAAGCCAGGGGAAGGGGCAGAGCCAGGCTGCATCATGCCCCCCTCCCCCCCTTGGCTTCAGCTCTCCCACAGAGGAGGAGCATGAGCGGTGGATGGGCTTCAGTAGGCAGGGCTCCTCCTCCGCGCGGATTCAACAAGCAAGGGGCGAGAGTCATGGCGGGAGTCATGGCGGATTGGAGGCTGGTTGGGGAAACGGCTAAAGGAGGCGGCGCCCCGGTCCCTTCTTCTTTTTCTTCGCCGCCACCTGGCCCTTCCTCCTCCTCCTCTCCCAAGCAGCAGGAGTTTGGCAGGAGGAGGGGAGAAGGAAGGGGGGCAGAGAGCTTTTCTCACAGCACACCTGATGATCGCTCATGGCACACTAGTGTGCCACGGCACACTGGTTGAGAAACACCGGCCTAGATCGCCATAGCTAGGTCATTCCCGGTTAGGTAGGGCGCCAGCCGCCTAGCCTGTCATTGATGGAAAAAAGCAGATCTGCTGACAACAGCAGAGACCTGAGCCTCCATTGTCAGCAGCGGGTCCAATTGGACCCCCAGACTCTACTAAGGACGACGGGCGTAATGCCTCGCTGTCTAGAGTAGGCAGCCGGAGCTCACACCCACCCGGGTGACCCAGCCATAGGATCACCGTTTTCGACGGATTCACTCTCAATGGGCTGGCTCGTAGCCAACCAGTCACGGCTTCAAGGCACAGCTGGAAAGTATCGGGTGCCGAGTCCGGTCGGCCGTCCATCCTCAGCACCAGCTGGGTGTCATCAGCGTACTGATGACAGTCCAGACCAAAGCTCCGCACCAGTTCGGCAAGTGGTCGCATATAGGTGTTAAATAATAAAGGGGAGAGAATGGCTCCCTGAGGGTCCCCGAGTCTCTCGGAAACCATACCTCCCCTCTCCACTCGCTGTCCCCGATCCAGGAGGAAGGAGGACACCCATTTCAGGGCAGTCCCCATCACTCCTGTCACGGTTAGGCGGTGGGTTAACAATGCGTGATCTACTCTATCAAAAGCTGCTGTGAGGTCCAATAACACAAGCAGCACTGATCCCCCTTGATCCAACAAGCAGCGGAGCTGGTCTGTGATGGCGACCAGCACAGTCTCTGTCCCGTGCCCAATACGGAAGCCGGACTGGTAGGGATCTCATCCAGCTGTGTGTCATTTAGGAACTGCTGCAGTTGTTATTTAAGACCTGCTATAATCATAGCATCTGGCTTCCTCCCTCTTTGGCCTTGGCCTCACCACACGGAGCGAGATACCTCAAGGGTTAGGGCCCCTACCTCCCCAGGCGTCCAGTTGGGATGGGGCTTCAGCATCCCACTTGGGGCAGCTTCTGCGGGGAACGTTCCCCTCGGTGTCAACTAAGCGCTCCGTCCCTACGGGGAATACTCTCAGCAGCCGGCTGCGCACCTTCGCGAGGGTCTGTTCTATGTTAAGCATGCGCCGCGTCGCTATAGCTACCCCCGAAGCACTGGGGCTGTTGGTCTCCTCCCGGGAGGGTGGCTTTTGGCTGCGTAGTTGTCACTTCCCGGGGGGGGGGGGCTCCGTGCCGTGTTCCCACTCTGCATCCAAAGGTTGCTGGGACCACTTGAAAAGGGACCCCTTTGCTCTTGCTCTCACTCAGAAGGCTGGCCCTGGCCCTCGTAGGCCCTCCAGTGCGGTCCAGCCACTGCCAATGACTGCCACGCCACTGGCTTATTCCACCAACAGCCCTTTTCCCTGAGGCTCTCTGGCCAGGCCCGGATTACCCATAAGGCCACCCTAGGCCATGGCCTAGGGGGGCACTTTTGGGGGGGGCAGCAGGTCCAGACCCCCCCCCAAAGTTTTTTAAAAATTCAAAAAAAATTCAAAAAAAATTATTTAAATTTTTTTAAAAGGGCGCATGCGCACGGTGGCGTAAGCGCCATCCACGGCCGCCCCCTCCTTTGCTCTGCTTGCCTCGGCTCTGCCCCCGTCCTTGGCTCTGCCCTGCCCCTGGCCCCGCCCCCGGCTCCTCGCCAGCGCGAGGAGGAAGGAAAGCCCCACCCCCGGAGCCAATGCGGGGCCTCCCCACGGCTCCTCCCTCCCTCCTAAAGCTGCGATTTCGTCCGCTTCTCAGGCCGGCATAGTGGCTTTAGGAGGGAGGAGCTGGCGAGGAGGTGGGGGCGGAGCCGGGGGTGGGGTGGGGAGAAGCCGGGGTTGGGTGGAGCCGGGGGCGGGGCTGGGTGGAGCGGGGAGGAGCCGGGGGCGGGGGCAGAGCCTTTAGCCTAGGGCGCCAAAAGGGCCTGATCCGGGCCTGCCTCTGGCACCCTTTGGCACCTTGTCACCCTCACCGTTCCTACGGGATGGGTGCTGGATTCCTGGCATCTGTCAGGGTTTCATTCTAGTACGCAGGAAATGACTCACAGAGACAAGCTGGACGCCATCCAATACGTTTACTACATGAAGCCATTGATATCCAATGCCAGGAATGGCATTGCAACACATTGCATTTCTTATATACACTTTGCATTCAAGCCCACGTCCATCAACCCAAGTGCACCGGCTCTTCTTTCCCAGGCCTGCAGCTGTTCTTATCTGCTGGGAAGAGCTGGCGGGAACTCAAGGTCGGGGCCTCATGGCCTCGAGCTTTTGGCTCACGACTCTCTTAGCCGTGGACAGGGCCTTAAAATCATTCGAACGGGGAGCTGCTGGGAAGGTGGTCTAGATACTCATGGGCAACACCACCATGATGTATTACCTCAGCAAACAAGGTGTTACCCGCTCCTCCTCCCTGTTGGCACTTACTGTCCGGATTTGGGACTGGTGCTTAGCTCGGGACATAGAACAGACAGAGCATGGGTTGCGTCAACGCTAAACTATTACACAAGGCAATATATCAATATCAAAATGTATATATTAAAAAGGAGAAGGGGATGAAACACTTAACACAAAGAACTAAACGCACATATAAATAGCCCAAATAGGCTTATAAGGCTTGCATGGCATTTTAAACCTCAAAAATCAAGCGCGGGTGAATCCGAGATATATTCAGTTCATAGGTCATGCAGGCGCAAAGTCCGCGTAAAGTTCCAAAAAGTTCCATAATAGTCCTCTTTGCCACAATAGGCTAAATCCAGCATCACGATAGGACACAAAAGGAGAGCAAATAACTCCACATTATTAGATGTTAACCAAGGGCCAACGGGCTGGCGATGCCAAAGAATGTCGGGCCGCTACTCCTCCGTTTCGCTCCCGGGCGGAGCTTTATCAAGGCCTCCGGTATTGGGTCTTCCGTTAGTCCATATCGATATGGGATTGCTCAAGAGCCTAACCTACGCAATCCCATATCGATATGGACTAATGGAAGACCCAATACCCGAGTCCCTTCAGGGGAGATGGAGGCGGGGTAGAAAAATAAAGTTGTTGTTTACATGTTTTCCCTTCGGGTTGTCTCACAGGAACCAAATGCCCTGCTTCTGCTTCAGGTGGGTATTCACCAAAGAACAGTGGGCAACACCGTATGTAATCACAAACAAAACCTAAGGTTGCTAATAGTACTAATAATAGGCTGTAGACAAGTTAATATCAAAATACTGTTATTACAATAAAATATCGTTCAACACATCAATACAAAGAGGTCAACACAATGGTATCAGTACATAAAGAAGTTAGCACTGTAGTAATTCGCAGCAACACAATGTCAGGACATATAACACATATAGTAATGTATATAAATAAATTTCGCAGCAACACAGTGTAAAGGTCGAATATATTCAGTCCTGAGTCAGAGGTGCAGCAAAGACGCTAGAGTTCTGGCTAAACAGCCATGGAACTCAGAACATAGGAGGAGTGGGCGAGGGAAGAAACCAGATGGTAAGGGGTTAATACCCGTAGTAAGGTCAGTCACTCAGGAAGATCCTGGAGGGTCGCGTGGGTGAATCACTGGTATCAGCGGAAGCGGCGAATGGCGTTCTGCGGAGGCACTCAAGCGGCAACGCCCAATGGCGCTGGTCGCTGAGGACGCTGGTCCTTGTAGTTCAAATGCCCAGAGCGCTCAAGCAGCAACGCCCAATGGCGCTGGTCGCTGAGGACGCTGGTCCTTGTAGTTCAAATGCCCAGAGCGCTCAAGTAGCAACGCCCCTGCAGCCCAATGGCGCTGGTCGCTGAGGACGCTGGTCCTTGTAGTTCAAATGCCCAGAGCGCTCAAGTAGCAACGCCCAATGGCGCTGGTCGCTGAGGACGCTGGTCCTTGTAGTTCAAATGCCCAGAGCGCTCAAGTAGCAACGCCCAATGGCGCTGGTCGCTGAGGACGCTGGTCCTTGTAGTTCAAATGCCCAGAGCGCTCAAGCAGCAACGCCCAATGGCGCTGGTCGCTGAGGACGCTGGTCCTTGTAGTTCAAATGCCCAGAGCGCTCAAGCAGCAACGCCCAATGGCGCTGGTCGCTGAGGACGCTGGTCCTGGGGACGCTGGTAGTTCAAATGCCCAGAGCGCTCAAGTAGCAACGCCCAATGGCGCTGGTCGCTGAGGACGCTGGTCCTTGTATTTCAAATGCCCAGAGCGCTCAAGTAGCAACGCCCAATGGCGCTGGTCGCTGAGGACGCTGGTCCTTGTAGTTCAAATGCCCAGAGCGCTCAAGGAGCAACGCCCAATCAAGCAGCAAATGCGCCCAATGGCGCTGGTCGCTGAGGACGCTGGTCCTTGTAGTTCAAATGCCCAGAGCGCTCAAGCAGCAACGCCCAATGGCGCTGGTCGCTGAGGCGCTCCTGAGGACGCTGGTCCTTGTAGTTCAAATGCCCAGAGCGCTCAAGCAGCAACGCCCAGCAACGCCTGAATGGCGCTGGTCGCTGAGGACGCTGGTCCTTGTAGTTCAAATGCCCAGAGCGCTCAAGCAGCAACGCCCAATGGCGCTGGTCGCTGAGGACGCTGGTCCTTGTAGTTCAAATGCCCAGAGCGCTCAAGCAGCAACGCCCAAATGCCCATGGCGCTGGTCGCTGAGGACGCTGGTCCTTGTAGTTCAAATGCCCAGAGCGCTCAAGCAGCAACGCCCAATGGCGCTGGTCGCTGAGGACGCTGGTCCTTGTAGTTCAAATGCCCAGAGCGCAAGCAGCAAGCAGCAACGCCCAATGGCGCTGGTCGCTGAGGACGCTGGTCCTTGTAGTTCAAATGCCCAGAGCGCTCAAGCAGCAACGCCCAATGGCGCTGGTCGCTGAGGACGCTGGTCCTTGTAGTTCAAATGCCCAGAGCGCTCAAGCAGCAACGCCCAATGGCGCTGGTCGCTGAGGACGCTGGTCCTTGTAGTTCAAATGCCCAGAGCGCTCAAGCAGCAACGCCCAATGGCGCTGGTCGCTGAGGACGCTGGTCCTTGTAGTTCAAATGCCCAGAGCGCTCAAGGAGCAACGCCCAATGGCGCTGGTCGCTGAGGACGCTGGTCCTTGTAGTTCAAATGCCCAGAGCGCTCAAGTAGCAACGCCCAAAGGCGCTGGTCGCTGAGGACGCTGGTCCTTGTAGTTCAAATGCCCAGAGCGCTCAAGGCGCTAGCAACCCCTTGTAATGGCGCTGGTCGCTGAGGACGCTGGTCCTTGTAGTTCAAATGCCCAGAGCGCTCAAGCAGCAACGCCCAATGGCGCTGGTCGCTGAGGACGCTGGTCCTTGTAGTTCAAATGCCCAGAGCGCTCAAGCAGCAACGCCCAATGGCGCTGGTCGCTGAGGACGCTGGTCCTTGTAGTTCAAATGCCCAGAGCGCTCAAGCAGCAACGCCCAAAGGCGCTGGTCGCTGAGGACGCTGGTCCTTGTAGTTCAAATGCCCAGAGCGCTCAAGCAGCAACGCCCAATGGCGCTGGTCGCTGAGGACGCTGGTCCTTGTAGTTCAAATGCCCAGAGCGCTCAAGCAGCAACGCCCAATGGCGCTGGTCGCTGAGGACGCTGGTCCTTGTAGTTCAAATGCCCAGAGCGCTCAAGGAGCTGGCAACGCCCAAATGGCGCTGGTCGCTGAGGAGGACGCTGGTCCTTGTAGTTCAAATGCCCAGAGCGCTCAAGCAGCAACGCCCAATGGCGCTGGTCGCTGAGGACGCTGGTCCTTGTAGTTCAAATGCCCAGAGCGCTCAAGCAGCAACGCCCAATGGCGCTGGTCGCTGAGGACGCTGGTCCTTGTAGTTCAAATGCCCAGAGCGCTCAAGGAGCAACGCCCAATGGCGCTGGTCGCTGAGGACGCTGGTCCTTGTAGTTCAAATGCCCAGAGCGCTCAAGCAGCAACGCCCAATGGCGCTGGTCGCTGAGGACGCTGGTCCTTGTAGTTCAAATGCCCAGAGCGCTCAAGCAGCAACGCCCAATGGCGCTGGTCGCTGAGGACGCTGGTCCTTGTAGTTCAAATGCCCAGAGCGCTCAAGCAGCAACGCCCAATGGCGCTGGTCGCTGAGGACGCTGGTCCTTGTAGTTCAAATGCCCAGAGCGCTCAAGCTCAAGCCCAATGGCGCAGGACGCCCAAAATGGCGCTGGTCGCTGAGGACGCTGGTCCTTGTAGTTCAAATGCCCAGAGCGCTCAAGGCAGCAGGACGCTGGTCGCCCAATGGCGCTGGCCCAGAGCGCTGAGGACGCTGGTCCTTGTAGTTCAAATGCCCAGAGCGCTCAAGCAGCAACGCCCAATGGCGCTGCTGAGGACGCTGGTCGCTGAGGACGCTGGTCCTTGTAGTTCAAATGCCCAGAGCGCTCAAGCAGCAACGCAATGGCGCCCAATGGCGCTGGTCGCTGAGGACGCTGGTCCTTGTACATCAAATGCCCAGAGCGCTCAAGCAGCAAGGTCTTATGCGCTGGTCGCTGAGGACGCTGGTCCTTGTAGTTCAAATGCCCAGAGCGCTCAAGTAGCAACGCCCAATGGCGCTGGTCGCTGAGGACGCTGGTCCTTGTAGTTCAAATGCCCAGAGCGTTTATGGACTGCCCTTAAGATGAATTACGGACTGCCTTTAGGAGGCTAGTTGGCATGGAGGTCAAGGAGAGGCTGAGATGGTGTTGCCAAGACAAGGACATGTAGAAGTCAGGGACGATGATCTCAACTTTTGCTGTCCTCGTGGTCCCTGTGAATCGCACCAAGGTTCGTCTGCTGCGTCTTCTGGGTGATGGTAGCCCCGCCCACTCTTTGGCCGAGGTGGCCCCACCCACTCTTCCCGTTGGCATAAAGGGGGAGGCACCCACACTGGCCCCACGTCCTTATCCTCCATCAGTAGGTGGGGCCTTTGGCTCCTGTGCCCCTTTGGCTCCGGAAGCGGCCACTTCCTCCTTTGGCCTTCCAGGCTCTGCCACTTCCTGTCTGCTCAGCCTGGTTGAGGCACACGTCGATCCATCGTGTAAACACTGCCGTCCACTGCAGGAGCTCATAGCAGAGGTAGCGCCTCCCATAGCCTTTCTCAGTAGGCCTGGTTCCGCGGGGCGCTTCTTCCACGGGGCATTGTGGGAACGAGGCAGCGTCTTCCGCGGGGCATTGCAGGAATGAGGGAGCGCCTTCCACAGGGCATTGCGGGAACGAGGGAGCGTGAGGCGGAGCCTCCGGAGGATCCATCTCGCGCTCCGCCCTGCCTCTCTCTCGTCCAGAAGCAACTGTGCAGCCTCCGCTGCCGGCGAGAGTGAGGCAGAGCGGAGCGAAAGGCGGGGCCTCCAGGGGCCCTGCCTCGCGCTCCCTCGTTCCCGCAATGCCCCGTGGATAGGGTGCACACGCGCAGGGCAGAAGCGCCCCATCCGACTGCAATCGACCTCCTTTGGACCCAAAGGAGGTCGATCGCAGCCGAATGGGGCGCTTCTGCCCTGCGCGTGTGTGCCCCATCCGCATGGCGCTCCTTTTGCGGGGCATTGTGGGAACGAGGGAGTGCCTTCCGTGGGGCATTGCGGGAACGAGGGAGTGCCTTCCGTGGGGCATTGTGGGAACGAGGGAGCGCAAGACGGGGCCTCCGGAGGCCCTGCCTCGCGCTCCCTTGTTCCCGCAATACCCCGCTGAAGGCGCTCCCTCGTTCCTGCAATGCCCCGCGGAAGGCGCTCCCTCGTTCCCGCAATGCCCCGCGGATGGTGCGCACGCAGGGCAGAAGCGCTCCATCTGGCTGCGATCGACCTTCTTTGGGTCCAAAGGAGGTCGATCGCAGCTGGATGGGGCGCTTCTGCCCTGCGCGTGTGCACCCCATCCGCGTGGCGCTCCTTCCGCGGGGCATTGCAGGAACGAGGGAGCGCCTTCCGTGGGGCATTGCGGGAACGAAGGAGCGCGAGGCGGGGCCTCCGGAGGCCGCGCCTCGTGCTCCGCCCTGTCTCTCTCGCCAGAGGCTGCACGGTTGCTTCCGGACGAGAGAGAGGCAGGGTGGAATCGCTCCCTCGTTCCCGCAATGCCCCGCGGAAGGCGCTCCCTCGTTCCCGCAATGCCCCGCGGAAGGCGCTCCCTCATTCCCGCAATGCCCCGCGGAAGGGCAGAAAAGCCCCATCTGGCTATGATCGACCTTCTTTGGACCCGATCACGATCGTATTCGTGGGCAGCCCTGCTCTAAAGCGAGGGTCCTAGATGGAAAACCTTGGCGAGCGATTAGAAAAGCCACAAATCCCCCAAGTCCCACGGAGAGTTTCTCACCAAGATCCGGAAGTGTGCCACCGAGAGAGTTCTATCAGCTGAGAAGGATGATAATCGCAAAATTCCTGGTGTCTTTTTGCGGCTGTCATCCTTTTCAGCGGAGATAGAACTCCCTCGGTGGCACACTTCCGGATCTTGGTGAGAAACCTTCTCGGAGTCTATGGGGTTTTCTGGCATTTCTAATCGCTCGCCATCAAGGACCCTTGCTTTAGAGGAACCTGGGGTCTCTCTGCCTTTAAGGCAAGACCACCCAAATATTCATGTTCCATTTCAGGATTAAAATTGGAAACTGTAAACACCTGGTTTGGATCCGGCTTTCTTCCCCCCTCGTGGTGGGAAGGCATGCCTCTTCCAAACCGGGTTAAGATGTCGGAGATGTCCTTTCGCAGGAGGAAGACCCTCCAAGGCAGGGGTGGGCAACTATTTTTTCCAAGGGGCCACACAAGAGCCAAAAAATATTATGGAGGGCCGCACCTAAAGGCGGAACTACATGCTAATCTACATAATTTATTTATTTATTCACTTACTATATTTACTATATATTACACATCATTAATATTAACATATTAATATATCAAGAAATATTCATATATTATTAGTATTAATATCATTATTATATTATAGTATATATATACAAACATAATATATTGAAATTATAATATATCATATAACATTATATTATATTTATTATATTATTTTATTATTGTTATAAAATTATTATACAATAATAATAAAAACCACTAAAATAAAATAATGCTTCCTTATAGTCCCCTTCTCTGGAGATTTTTATGCAGAGGCCAGGCAGGGGAGGCAAGCCAGGGGCCCTTAGGCGGGCCGGATAGAATCAGCCAAAGGGCCGCATCCGGCCCCCGGGCCGCAGTTTGCCCACCCCTGCTCCAAGGCCTTCTTCTCCTTTGAGGTGGGCAGGAATCCAGACCAGTGAGCGAGAGATCCCTGCGGAGGAGGGCCACGCCCACAAGAATTAAAATCGGAAATTTTTGCAGAACCACAGAGTAAACAAGGCTTAAGTTCTAATCGTGCAATGTTTGCCCTATTTGGTCGAGCCCAGCTGGATGGGGCGCTTCTGAGGGGGCGGAGCCATGCCATGCCAAGCCACGCCCCCTCCATCGGCTTCAGCATTTCCACAGCTTCTCCAGGGTAGAGGAGGGTAATGCCAAGCCAGTGGTGGCTATGCCACCACTGGCTTGGCATTACCCTCCTCTACCCTGGAGAAGCTGTGGAAATGCTGAAGCCAGAGGGGGGAGGGGGCGGAGCCAAGCCCCGCCAAGCCCCACCCCCTTCCCCAGCTCCGCCCTGCTTCTCTCTTGGTAGATCTTTCTGACTTGGTTACAGTATAAGTAGCTCGCATGCTGAAAAAGTGTGGGCACCCCTGACAAAGAATATCTTATAAACACCGACTGGAATGGAGTACGGAAACAGAAGAGGCGAAGGAGCGTATGGACAAATGGCCATCGATATAGGATGTACAATATAATGAGAAGAACGGGAAGATATTTGGAGTAGGAAGTTAAAGTCTATGCGTGTTATTAAAAAGAGAACGGGTAGAAAATGATGTGCCGTTGGTACATCCCCCCTCGGAAATTAGGAAAGTGCGACAAAAACATGCAAGCAAAATGCTAGAAATGCGAAAAGCCGGAAGGTCCATTCTACTCAGGGGCGGTCCTACCGGTAGGCAAAGGACGCCACTGCGTGGGGCGCCATCTGGGTAAAGGGCGCATTCCCCTGCCCGCCAAACAGCATCCGGCCGATGTTCCGCTTTTGGGCCCTCCCTTTCTCCCCTCAGCCGATTCAGCAGGAAAGGGAAGGGAAGGGGCCTGTGTCATGGAATGCAATATAACACTACTACTAATAAGATATTATAAGGATATATTTTATATTACATGTCATATTACTAATAATATTACAGTATAATGTTATAATACAATGTTAATATATACTGTAATAGTAATATCGTGCTCTGGCAATAATATAATGTATTGTATTTACCTTTTACTAGGAATGGTGGGAGTTGAAATCCAAAGCACCTGCCTTCAGGGAGGGCCCCAATTTGCCCGTGCCTGTGTTAACAATGCCTTTGCAGTGGCGCTGGGGGCTTACTCCTATGGCATCATTATCAAGATTACTGGTAAAAGTAGGGCAGCTGGGACCCTACACAGGAGCTTCTGGGCATGCGCAGAGGGGGGGGGGCGCCAAAATAATGTTGGGGAGGCGCCAAAATAATGTTCGCTTACCATTTAAAATTACCTTAGACCGCCCCTGATTCTACCACATGCGGCGGCCATGAAGGAAAGAATGTTGGAAAGGAATACACGAAGTATCCCCAAAAATATGGAATTGAAAAATACAAATGGAACCAGAAATCGACGTAATTAGGAATGACACACAGAAAATTAGGTAAGGATCAAGAGAGGCTCTCGAACTGTTTAATAACTGCTGTGAGAATAGTTGATGCGAGGAACGGGAGAAGGGAAGAAATGCGCTCAACTCGAACAATGCGGAGTGAAAGCCCTCGAGAGAAGGGATATGGACCAATGGACACTGTTATTGACCAACTACCAAGGAATCCCGAAGAAAGACACCGACTGGAGCCCAGCGAGGGAAGACCGGCCACAAGAAAGGAAAGCAATGCTGATCTGGACGCACAAGAGGACAGAAGAACGGCCCGAAGAGGGAAAGCGGCGAAAGAAGCTCATCCTAGGATAGGAAATGAAAGACTGGAAAGAAAGGGGAAAACATGTCCTTCTTTGTACCAAACATTGGTACCAAAAGGATTACAAATCGGTTTTTGGTCAACTTTAGATTCGGTGTGGTTGTTTGAGGTGCTGATTCTGAGAATTGCATTGGGTAGACCACATCAGCTCTCGTTTCTGATACAGAACATAGGCCGTCCAGTAGTCCCCATCTGTCACCCACAGAATACCATGTTTAATCATCTGGATTTCCCCTGCATGTCTTGCGAACCTAATCTTAGGTCTCGTGAACCACTGGGTTAAAGCACGGTTTTCATTACGGTTCTGCATTACGAAAAGTTTCCGATTGCGATCACGACCTCTCGCTCCCTCGCCTACCATAAGCCTGGATTCCTGTCAACTTAGAACAGTGGTTCTCAACCTGTGGGTCCCCAGGTGTTTTGGCTTACAACTCCCAGAAATCCCGGCCAGTTTACTAGCAGTTAGGATTTCTGGGAGTTGAAGGCCAAAACATCTGGGGACCCACAGGTTGAGAATCACTGACTTAGAAGGAGCAGAAGGGCAGGCTGATGGCGAAAGGACACCTCCGAGCCCGTCCGCCCCCTGCGCCCGGACGCACCCTTCTTGGCCTTTTCCTGAAACTGAGCCCTTCTGTGCCGCCTGCAAGGGTTCGCAAGACCCGAGACGGAGGGCCCAGCTCCGCGAGAAGGGATCTGGGGGCACTTCCTCTGCAGGCTTCCTGACTTCCTTCCTCCTTCCTTCCATCCTTCCTTACCGGCACACGATAGACCCACGTGGGTTTCACCGCGGCAGAACAGGCAGGAGGCGGTCCCAGGGAGACACGGAGCGATCCCGGGGCCAAAGAGAGGAGCAGCCCGAGTTCCCACTGCTGACGTCGAGGCGAAGGAAAAGGGACGATGGAGGCCACGGGGGCGGCCCACTGGGGGAGAGAGGACGGGGTCTCTCTCTGCCAAAGAGGGCCCAGATGTTCCCGGAGGGCCTTGTCCAGACGCGTGAGACTCCCGTCGGGGCGATCCGCAGGGGCCACGAAGAACAGCAACGGTCCGTCATGGCCCTGACTCCTACACATCTTCCTCCTCCTCTTTTTTGATATTTAAATTAAATTTCAACTCTAGGCATATTATCGACATACATCTTTTGAATGTAAAATGTGGTGGTGAAAGTAGTATTTCTTGTTGGGCAGTTGTTCAAAAAATATGTGTTACTTGTGCTATTATGTGTATCGCCCTTTTTAATACTGTATTTCTTCTCGACAAAATATGTTTTATGTGGTGGCACTTGTACTTCCTCCTCCTCCTCTACGTCCTCCTCTGCTTCCTCCTCTTCTTTCTCCGCCTCCGCCTCTTCATTCTCCCTTTCTTCTCCGTCCTCCTCTTCCGCCGCCTCTTCATTCTCCGTTTCTTCTCCGTCCTCCTCTTCCGCCGCCTGTTCATTCTCCGTTTCTTCTCCGTCCTCCTCTTCCGCCGCCTGTTCATTCTCTATTTTTTCTCCGTCCTCCTCTTCCGCCGCCTCCGCCTGTTCATTCTCCTCCTCGTTCTCTTTCTCTTTTTTCTCCCCCTCTTCCTCCTCGTTCTCTTCCTTCTCCTTGACTATATTCTCCACTTTCGCCTCCTCATTCTCTTCCTTCTCCTCCTTGACTTTATTTTCCTCTTCCTCCTTCACCTTGTTCTCCCCCTCTTCCTCCTCGTTCTCTTCCTTCTCCTCGACTATATTCTCCGCTTTCTCCTCCTCATTCTTTTCCTTCTCCTCCTTGACTTTATTTTCCTCTTCCTCCTCCACCTTGTTCTCCTCCTCTTTCTCCTCCTCTTTGTTATCTTTATTCTCCTCTTTCTCCTCTACCACCTTGTTATCTTCCTCCTCTTTCTTCATCTTCCGAGATGAAAAACTGTTGATGAATCGGGATGCCAAGGAGCAGATGGTCCACTTCTTCTGAGCGGGCGGAGTTTCCTCCAGGGCCACCGAATTCCCAGAGTCGGAAGAGGAAGGCTCCTCCTTGACCTTCTTCCGCCAAAAGGGGCCCTTGCCTTGGGGCGCGGCAGGTTTCGGTGGCTGCTGAACGGGTGGAGTTTCCTCCAGGGCCACCGAATTCCCAGAGTCGGAAGAGGAAGGCTCCTCCTTGACCTTCTTCCGCCAAAAGGGGCCCTTGCCTTGGGGCGTGGCAGGTTTCGGTGGCTGCTGAACGGGTGGAGTTTCCTCCAGGGCCACCGAATTCCCAGAGTCGGAAGAGGAAGGCTCCTCCTTGGCCTTCTTCCGCCAAAAGGGGCCCTTGCCTTGGGGCGCGGCAGGTTTCGGTGGCTGCTGAATGGGTAGAGTTTCCTCCAGGGCCACCGAATTCCCAGAGTCGGAAGAGGAAGGCTCCTCCTTGGCCTTCTTCCGCCAAAAGGGGCCCTTGCCTTGGGGCGCGGCAGGTTTCGGTGGCTGCTGAATGGGTAGAGTTTCCTCCAGGGCCACCGAATTCCCAGAGTCGGAAGAGGAAGGCTCCTCCTTGACCTTCTTCCGCCAAAAGGGGCCCTTGCCTTGGGGCGTGGCAGGTTTCGGTGGCTGCTGAACGGGTGGAGTTTCCTCCAGGGCCACCGAATTCCCAGAGTCGGAAGAGGAAGGCTCCTCCTTGACCTTCTTCCGCCAAAAGGGGCCCTGGGGCGTGGCAGGTGGGGCTGCTGAAGGTTTCCTCCAGGGCCACCGAATTCCCAGAGTGGCTGCTGAATGGGTAGAGTTTCCTCCAGGGCCACCAAATTTCCAGAGTCGGAAGAGGAAGGCTCCTCCTTGACCTTGCCTTGAAACATGGCATGTTTACATGGCTGTTGCGCAGGTGGAGTTTCCTCCAGGGCCACCGAATTCCCAGAGTCGGAGAAAGGCTTCACCTTGTTCTTCTTCTGCCAAAAGGGGGCCTTGCCTCGGGACGTGGCAGGTTTCGATGGCTCTTGCGCTGCTGGAGTTTCCTCCAGGGCCACCGAATTCCCAGAGTCGGAGGAGGGAGGCTGCTCCGAGACCTTCTTCCACCAAAAGCGGACCATGGCTGTAAAGAGAAACGCAGGAACAGAGTTAGCACGAGTTGTATATTATATGGAGACAAAGCAAGAACTATACAGTTTCTGAAATCTCCTCTATAAAAACACACACCTTTTTTCCCAATCCCGGCACCTCGCTCTTCTCACCCGTGAACTCCCGACACATGGAACTCCCATCTAACGAAACTCTATCCTACTGCTTACAATCATGAACTAGATCAATCATCGCATATACATACAACCTGGATATCTACTGCATATGCAAAATGGGAACACTGCCAATATAGTATGCCTATGCTCTTAAACATATTGCAGAGTCATACTGAAGTATACAGTTCTAAATCAAAAGACACAAGAGTGATCCACTAAAGGGCTGCAATCATTAACTCATGAATAAACCCCAAAATATATAAGGATCAAGTATATGTGGCATTAAACATCAAACATCAAAGGAGTCCGCCGTGGCACATTCCCTGATCTTTCAGCGGGCACGGTCCACTCAGGCGCGATGTGTAGATCGCCAAATGGCAGATGAAGCTATCGAATGCCAATGATCGATACTAATCTTACCATCAACAATTTCCGCAAGAAGAAACAGTTCAGCATTCGCTGCTTCCTCACCTGTGCCACCTCCAATCTGGTGTATGCTTTAATTCTCCCGTGCAAATATATATATATATAGGCCAGACCAGTTGCCAGCTCCGCACTAGAGTCATCGAGCATAGATCCAAAATCAGAAATGGTTGCACTGATTCCATTCTGTATAAACATTTTGTTGATCTAAAGCATTCTTGTGATTCATTCACTTGCATGGGCCTGGAAGAAGTGTCTACTCGGGAGCATGGGGACAACCATGCAGCTTTAATTCGTGCGGAATCCAAATGGATTATCCTCTTGTCCACAGAGACACCTACTGGTCTCAATGAGGTACTGAATGTGCAAACATTAATTACCTAATAGTTGGCAGCCTCTTTCAATCTGGTTGGCTGCAGCCTGCTCCTTGATTGCTACTCCCTCCTCTTTCTCCCCTTCCCCCTCCCACTCTGAGCTCTTTAAGACCTCCCAGACTTACCTTTGACTTACCTTTGGGTCTTCTGTGACCTGGTGGAAACCATCCACATTTGTGATGTTCATGATTTATCATTGATTGGTGAGTTTACACTGTACATTTGACTGTTATATTTTATAATTGTATAATGATGTGATATAGTTTCCTTATTAATTGGCTTATACCTTGTGTGTTTGTACATTCATGAACTCCCATCATCATGTGAATCTATTTGTACCTTCTTCTTTTAATAGCGAATGGCAAGGCTCCATTTGTTAACAAACTCTTCATTGTTCCTTCCCCTTAACCAGGCCCGGATTACCCATAATGCCAACCTAGGCCATGGCCTAGGGGCGCAATTCGAGGGGGGTGCAGATCACGGACCCAAAAAAATATGTTGAAACAAATAAAAACGCCATGGGCGGCCCCTGGGGTCTCTCCCAACTCTCGGAGCTTGCGAATGCCAAGGGGGAGTTGGGTGTGTTGGTTGTGGGGAGGGTGCCTGGCTCTGTCTTCGGGTCCAATCCATTTGTTAACAAACTCATCGATCCTTCCCCTTCACCCAGTGGTTCTCCACCTTCCTAATGCCGGGACCCCTTAAGGCAGGTTCTCATGTTGTGGTGACCTCCCAACCACAACATTATTTCCGTTGCTACTTCATCATTGTAAGCTTGCTACTGTTATGAATCGTCATGGAAATATCTGATGTGCAGGATGTATTTTCATTCACTGGACCAAATTGGGCACAAATACACAATACGCCCACATTTGAATACTGGTGGGTTGGTGGAGGGGATTTATTTGGTCATTTGGGGTTGTCGTTGTTGGGATTTATAGTTCACCTACAATTAAAGAGCATTCTGAACTCCACCAACAATGAAATTGAACCAAACTTGGCACACAGAACTCCCATGACCAACAGAAAATACTGGAAGGGTTTGGTGGGCATTGACCTTGAGTTTTGGAGTTGTAGTTCAGCTACATCCAAGGAGCACTGTGGACTCAAACAATTATGCATCTGGACCAAGGTTGGCACAAATACTCAAATATGCCCAAATGTGGTGAACACTGGTGGAGTTTGGGAAAAACAGTCCTTGCCATTTGGGATTTATAGTTCACCTGCAATCAAAGAGCATTCTGAGCCCCACCAGTGATAGAATTGGGCCAAGCTTCCCACATGGAACCCCATGACCAACAGAAAATACTGTGTTTTCTGGTGGTCTTTGGCGACCGCTATGACACCCCCTCGCGACCACTCCAGGGGTTGAGAACCATTGCCTTAATGGGCCCTTCTTGTCCCTTTGGCTACTGCGATTCTTGCAGCCACTAAAGTGTCTCGGGAAATTTCTATATCTGCTTCGAACCGGATTGTAGAGCTGTGTAGTCTCATATAATCCTGTTCAAAGCAGATAATCCGGATTATATGGCCATGTAGAAGGGGCCTGATATTGGGACTTCAGAATTTCAGGCCCCTTCCACACAAGTGTATAAAATCCACACTCAACTGGATTATTTGGAAGTGTGGACTCGGGTAACCCAGTTCAAAGCAGGCTCTGGGTGGTGTGGACTGCTTGCGGTCTGCTCGGCGTGACGGGGCGCCTTTAGGGGACGGCGCCGGATCCGCCCAGGGCTGAGGGGGATTGCCCGGGCCTCTTGATGTTTCGGCGATCCTTGCCCGTCCCCCTGACTGGCGTCCACGCCGGAGATTTTTCTCCGGGCTGACGAAGGAGGCATTGGCCCAAGAAATCAACATGGCGCCGGGCCCGAGGGACTCGGCGTCCGAAGCCACGCCCCTTCCGCCTTCTTCTTCCCAGCTATCGGTAGAGCCAGAACGGAAGTGGGCTCTTGGAAGCTCTGCCAGCCAGGGGAAACTAGAGATTACATCAGATGACTATGACATCGCCCCTTCAACTCAGCCTGGTGAGGCTCTGAACCCTCCCCAGAGCCCCCAGAGCCCTAATTCCATCCTGGACGCTGCTGACCTTGTCTTAGGGTCTATGGGGAGGGCAACGATGGTTAAGGTGGTGTCGGCAGCCGGACGTGCTACGGACAAG
>JARBWK010001510.1:0-18775 GCA_030556195.1 Anolis apletophallus | reverse complement strand
GTGGTTCAGGGAAATGAAGGCTTTGAAAGTACTACAAATCCCATAATCCATGGAGCTGCCAAGTCCCACTCTTCTCCATACGACAGTAGAATGTAGAGGGGTAGGGGCGCTGTGTGTCAAGCTTGGTATTGCATTGGGCCTCTGTGTGGCAAGTGTGGTCCTGATCCGTCATTGGTGGGGCACAGCTCTAAGCAAGTTAAAGCACGGCAGTTCCCGCCATCCATGGGTACTCCAATCTGCACCAAGATTTAGAGTGCATCTTGGGGGCTCTGTGGGCCAAGTTTGGTCTTGTTCTGTCATGGTTGTGGACCTAGTCAGGAAAATGAAGTTGAGGAAGCCTTACTGCCAAATCAGGCTGAGGCCTAGTTTGTTAAATCAAGTAGAGGAAGCCTTTTTTAAAGTGCACTCCTCTGACATCTTGAGATTTTGATGTTGGAATGTTGGCCATGCAGAGTCCATTATGCAATTTTCCTCAGTGGCAACCAATCCTTCTGTCTGGTGCCTTAGAGGGTTGGAGTTCTGAGGCTGGCAGTCAGAGCCATTTATGCAAATAATCCCGGAGTGGCAGCCAATTGAAACGCTGGCACATGTTCCTCCTGGCCGCCGCCCACCCGCCCCACCACCCGCAAACACCGACTTTTATTATATGTATAGATAGATATATATGGCTATACATAAGAAGCCACCGTGGCGCAATGGGTTAAACCCTTTGTGCTGGCAGGACTGAAGGTTGCAAGTTCGAACTGGGAGAGCATGGATGAGCTCCTCTGTCAGCTCCAGCCCCCATGCGGGGACATGAGAGAAGCCTCCCACAAGGATGGTAAAACATCAAAAACATCCAGGCAACGTCCCACAGACGGCCAGTTTCTCTTCACACCAGAAGCGACTTGCAGCTTCTCTAGTCACCCTGACACAGAAAAAAGACCCCCTCTCTCTCTCTCTCTCTCTCTCTCTCTCTCTCTATATATATATATATATATATAGTGTGTGTGTGTGTATATATATACAGTATATATATACATACATACAGTACATACACATACGCACTAGCCATCCCCTGCCACATGTTGCTGTGGCCCAATCTATGTATATATGTTTTGTGTGTATATATATTTGTGTATACATGTATATATGTGTGTTTCGGTGTATATATGTGGTTTTGTGCATGTGTTGTAATGCAATTTTTGTTTTTTGGCTTTTTAAGTCCCTTCCGCTGTGTTTTTCAGTGTATTTATGAGTGATGGTCACTCACTGGCTCAATAGGTGTTATTGTGTCCAAATTTGATGTTAATTCACCCAGTGGTTTTTGAGTTATATTAATCCCACAAATGAACATTACATTTTTATTTATATAGATTATATATATATAGAGAGAGAGAGAGAGAGTTTATATATATATATATATATATACACCGTATATATATATATATATATATATATATATATATATATATATATATATGGCTATAAATATGTGCGTGTGGGAGGGGTGTGTGTATGTATAGCTTGTGTGAACTAACAAAACACATGACATTTCCAGTTCACCTGACCTCCTGTCCTTTGAAACTACAATTCCCACGGGGTTCAAACTATGTTCTTTTTTTATTAGGGTGGGGTTGGGGGTGTCTGACAATAGTCGAAAGCAGGAGGAGAAAAGGGAGGCTGCATTCCAGGTGGAAGGACCAAATTAAAGAAGCTCAATAGAAAAGACAAGAACGCTCGGCCCTCCTCTGGGTGTTTTGACTCCAACTCCCACCATTCGTAACAGGCTCGGGCCCCTTTCTTTTCCCCCCTAAGCCGCTTAAGTCGAAAAGGAACGTTGCTGCGTCCACTGCAATCCCTTTCCCCACGGCATTATTCCGAAATCCACTTTTTTCCTTCCTTCCTCTCTGAACAATGCTGCGTCCAACCAGAGCCGCCCTGACGTGCTGGGTCTTCTCCTGATCTTGAATAACTCGGGAGGCATCATCATTCCAAAAGGCATATTATCATAATAAAAGGCTTTTGGTTTCACAAGATTCTTTTTAAAGTTGCTGTGATGCTTGAATCGACTCTTTAAAACACGTGTTTTCTTTTTCCCTGTAGGTGATGAGGGCTTAATCTATTAGAAGCTGGGAAAACACGACCCCTTCAGCTTTCAACTCCCGCAGCAGTAAGTGATGTGGCGTACCTACCTACTATGCCTCTTTGATCAAGGAAAAAATGGTTCAAAACTTATTATGATGTGAGGCGCTGGCGGTTCGGATCTAAATGACTTCCGAAATTTTCCAAAAAAATTGCGGAAGTGTTACAAATTTTCCAAAAAAAATTACGAATTGCGGAAATTTTACAAATTTTACGTGTTAGACCTGGGGCTCTTGCCCCAGGTCTAACGCGGAGGGAGCACATCCGCATCCAAACTGAGTTAAACACCTATTTTGGATGCGGATGTGCTTCCCTCCGCTTCTTGCTCTAGGTCTAACGCAGAGGGAAGCACATCCGCATCCAAACTGGGTTAAACATCCAGTTTGGATGCGGATGTGCTTCCGTCCACATCTTGCCCCAGGTCTAATGCGGAGGGAAGCTGTAATGAAGTCAATTTGTGTATTGTTTTTAATAGTTGAATATGTGGTGGTATGATAACATTTGTATTTGAAATAGGGTTAGGTATTAGACAGACCCTAAAGGGTTAACTATGATTCCTCCTAAGGGAAATGTGTTGCCATGGTAACAGTGGGCGGAGCCAACCAAGGCTAGCTTTAGAATGTTAAGTTTGAATTTGACAGTTTAACTGTCAGACCAGCTCTAAGAGAGTTGGTACTGAGAAGCTCAGAGAGAGCAGTTGTGTTTAGACCAGCTCAAGGTCTATTTTAAGTCCAGAGGTTTGGCTGGGAGAGCCAGCCTGTAGTTTCTGCTGAGACATAAACCAGGGTAGGGAATACTGTGTTTGAGACTAGTGAGATACTAGTGGAATAGACTGTAAACTGATTTGACGAGAACCATTTAAGAAAGAAGGTGTAACTGCATAATCTCATAATATTAACTGAAAGGAAATGAACTGAGTAACTTTGTAACTTCTTTAAAGAAAGTGTAACAACCAAGAATTGTGCCTCTAAGACAGTGTTTCTCAACCTGGGGGTCGGGGCCCCCAGGGGGGTCGCGAGAGGGTTTCAGAGGGGTCGCCAAAGGCCATCAAAAACATATTTCTGATGGTCTTAGGAAGCCCTTTGGCAGAGAAGGTTGGAGATCTCTCCGCTTGTCTTTCTCTTTCTTTTTGGAAATTCTCTGCGAATTCTCCCACCTTAAGCTCTCCTCTGCTGTGATTGGCAGGCCTCCCAGCCAAGGGGAGGGCTGTTTCTGAGTCTCCAAGCAGGGAGGGGAGAGCAGGCGTGCTTGGCGCATGGCAGCATGATGCGCATGTGTGGGTGAGGGAGAGTGTGTGATGTGGGATGGAGGCTCACACCAGCTAGTTCCTTCAAGGCATGAGGGTTCTGTATAGGAAGTTTGACCCAATTCTAACATTGGTGGGGTGCAAGGGGCTTTTTGATTGTAGGTGAACTATAAATCCCAGCAACTACAACTCCCAAATGTCAAGATCTATTTCCCCCAAACTCCACCAGTGTTCACATTTGGGTATATTGAGGATTCGTGTCTAGTGTGGTCCAGATCCATCCTTGTTGAGTCTAGAATGCTCTCTGGATGTAGGTGAACGACAACTCCCAAACTCAAGGTCAATGCCCGCCCAACCCTTCCAGTATTTGCTGTTGGTCATGGGAATTTTGAGTGCCAAGTTTGTTTGGTGAGTTCAGAATGCTCTTTGATTGTAGGTGAACTATATATCCCAGCAACTACAACTTCCAAATGACAAAATCAACCCCCCCACACACACACACACATACACAAATACAGTTATGAAGTAGCAATGAAAATAATGTTATGGTTAGGGGTCACCACAACATGAGGAACTGTATTAAGGGGTCGCAGCATTAGGAAGGTTGAGAAACACTGCTCTAAGAAGAATTGTAACTTTGAAACCGTCAAGCTAATGCACTGATCCTCAAAATAAACTATTTACAGTTCTGTAACTATAAACCTCTCCTTGCCAGTATTTTGAAGAAGCCAAGCCTCATTTTAAAAGACGAAGTGGTGGACAAAGTGGTGGACGGCTGGCTGCAACATTATTAGAGTGGAAGTAATCCAAACACCTTCCTACAAATTGATGGCCAACTAGTTACCTCATTTAGTGGCAGAAAAATATATTTACTATATAGTACATCCTTATGATTGGTGGAAGTTAATATATACTTCTTCATAATTTGTAGCAGTGGTAGGATTTGAAGAGTCCACTCTGTCAGAGCGGCCGGTAGAGTGGCCAGATGCTACTTTATAATTGGTGACAGACATATGTCACATCGTTACAGAAGCACATCCGCATCCAAATGATTCCTTTCCGAAAACGTTGGCAGTGGCTTCGAAATGGCAAATTCACTTCCGGGTTGTTTACATTGCCTTGAAACTGCTTCAAAATTGAATTTAAGAAATCGTACTACGCTACCTTGATTGCGTTTGCGAGCTCACGCCCAGCACAATTGTTCAAGATAATTAGGTCTCTGACGATGGTCCCTACCTTCCCAAACGGTGATAATCAGGCCCTCACTGCCGAGGCTTTTCAGAGCTATTTTGCAGGCAAGATCTTGGCCCTCCGCCGGGACCTTCCGGCCACGATTGATACAGTTAGTGAACTTGAGACTCCGTGGCCTCTTGCCGGGCCCACCTTCGACCGGTTCATGCCACTGGACGCAGAAGCTGTCGATAGGATTATTGCTGCAGCTCGCCCGACCACCTGTTCCCTTGATCCGTGCCCCTCCTGGCTGGTGAAAGCCAGCCTGAAGGGATTACGAGACCCTCTGTGGAATCTAATTAATACTTCCCAGCCCAGGGAGTATTTCCAGAGGGTTTAAAAGAGGCGGTGGTCTCTCCATTGTTGAAGAAGCCGGGATTAGATCCAACGGTCCTCCAACTACCGCCCGGTTTCGAATTTATCGTTCCTGGGCAAGGTAATTGAGAAGGCGGCAATGGAGCAGTTGCAGTCCTTCCTAGATGACGCAGCTTGGCTCGACCCCTTCCAGTCCGGCTTCCGTCCGGGGCATGGGAGGGAGACGGTCCTGGTCTCCATCTCGGATGCGTTGCGCTGCCAGCTGGATCAGGGGCGGATCGGGCTGCTCGTGTTATTGGACCTCACAGCGGCGTTTGATACAGTCGATTATGATCTATTGACTCACTGCCTTGCCAGGGCCGGAGTGAGGGGACAGCCCTTAATTGGGTGACCTCCTTCCTCCGGAACCGCTACAACGAGTGAGGAGGGGCAAGGATGTCTCCGGGGTTCCCGCTTCTTTTCGCGGGGTTCCTCAGGGGCTATTCTCTCCCCCTCTTATTTAACATCTATATGCGACCACTTGCCCAGCTGGTGCGTAGTTTTGGGCTGGTGTGCCATCAGTACGCTGATGACACCCAGCTTATCTTGAAGATGGAGGGCAGCCTCGAATCCGTACCCGATAATTTCCATCGCTTTGAGGCCGTCACTGGATGGCTGCGAGCCAGTAGGTTGAAGGTGAATCCGCAAAGACGGAGATCCTGTGGCTGGGTCCTCCGGGCTGTAGGGATGTTCAGCTTCCAACCCTGGACGGCGTGACATTATGTCCGTCGCCCTCTGTTAAGAGCTTAGAGTAACCTTGGACCCCCTGTTGTCGATGGAGGCCCACGTCTCCAGCGTCAGCAGGGTAGCATTTTTCCATCTTCGCCAGGCGAGGAAGCTGGCCCCTATTTGTCCCGGGCGCGACTTAGCCACAGTGATCCAAGCCACGGTCATCTCGAGGCTGGACTACTGTAACGCTCTGTACATTGGCCTTCCTCTGTCGGTAATCCGGAGACTCAAGCTGGTGCAGAACGCTGCAGCGCGACTCCTGGCGGGGGTCCCGATTGGCCACCACATCACGCCAATCCTGCGCGAACTGCACTGGCTCCCAATTGAATGCCGAATTGCCTTCAAAGTGTTAGTCCTGACTTTTAAGGCCTTACATGGTCTGGGGCCAGTGTACCTGCGGGACCGCCTTGTCCCATATCATCCCACCAGATCACTGCGCTCCGAAGAGCTAAACCTCCTGGTCATCCCAAATGTGAGGACCTACCATCTGTCCGCAACCCGCCGGGGCTTTCTCTGTTGCAGCCCCAACCATGTGGAACGCACTGCCCGCCGGCATCCGTGCCACCCAGGGCCTCCTCCCGTTCAGGAGAGCAGTCAAGACATTGCTGTTCCAACAAGCCCTCGGAGTTAGCTAAACTGTAGCTCGCACCGCCTTGCTGTCAGCCCACTGCGACTCCATTTGTTGCTTCAACTGTTCTAATTGTAATTCCATCTTAATGGTATTACTGTGGTTTATGAGTTATCTGACAATTGTATTTTACGAACTGTTGTAAGTCGCCCGAGCCGTTGGGGCGACAGACAAATGCGAAATAATAAATAAATAAATAAATAATTTAATCTGAATTCATTCCGATTTTGCATGAATTCCGACGGACCTAATAATAATAATAATAATAATACTTTATTTCTAACCCGCATCCATCTCCCCGGAGGGGACCTCGGCGGCTTACATGGGGCCGTGCCCAGGCCTAGTACCTACAGTGTTTTACTATCACTGTTCTTGCAGAATATATGGGAAGAATTTTTGCAGCAGTTTCTAAAGGCTATTGTAAATGGCTTATGTCTAGGCTAAGTTTTATCTCTTAGCTTCTAAACCAGGCAGGGGGCAAACATGGGCCCTTCCTCCAGGTGTTTTGGACTTCAATTCCCACTATTCCTAACAGCCAGAAACAAAATCTGGCTCCTAGTATTAAATAACTCTAAAATCAAGACAGTAAATAAAGAGCAACACTAAAAAACAAAAACAAAACAGGAGAATTCCAGACAGGAAACAATCTGGGCCAGCTCTCACCTCCCAACAAAGGATTCCCCCAGACAGGAAGCAGACAGGCTTTAAAGCTGCAAGGCTATTCAATGCTAATCAGATTGGCCAATTGCAACGTTTACACTTGCCTCAAGTGGACAAGTGTTATTTCCCCCACCCTGTACATCATTCCACGGATATGTATATAAACCCCACTTGCCTCGTTTCCAACAGGCATCACAACCTCTGAAATGCCTGCCATCAGGCGAAACATCAGGAGAGAATGCTTCTGGAACATGGCCAGACAGCCCGGAAAACACGGAGCAACCCAATATATTATTATTACTATTATTATATGTATTGTTTTTATTGTTTTATTTATTTGCTTACTCCCCCCCCCCCCCCTTTCACTTGATATAGTGACTCGAGGAGGCTAATAATAAAAAAGTTAATTAAAACAATGTGAATGCATAAAAATATATTAAAAAACTAAAAAGTAATTAAGGTAAAGGTAAAGATTTTCCCCTGACCTTAAGTCCAGTCATGTCCGACTCTGGGGGTTGGTGCTCATCTCCATTTCTAAGCCAAAGAGCCGGCGTTGTCCGTAGACACCTCCAAGGTCATGTGGCCATAGACATGACTGCATTATACTACATTAATTAAGTGCATAAATTATCACACCATCTCAAAAAGCTTACCTGCAAAAGGCTCTTGTGGTTGTTATATGTTTTTTATTTCTTACCCTCCTCTAATGTGAACGGCTTGAAGATCCCATGACATCAAATCACACACACAAACCTTTGTCACTTTATCTCGCCCTCAGGCCGCTGGCAACCTCTTTCACAGGGAAGTATGGCAGCATCCAGTACTTTGTCGAAGCCACACTCGAGCGGCCGATGGCGCCCACTCAGTCCACCCAGAGGGAGTTCCAGGTCATTAGCCACATTGATGTGAATTCACCACATTTACTGGTAAGGGCCGTACTTTCCATGTGCGTCGCTTGCATGTGGCCATTCTCTGCCGGCTATAACTTGGCTTTGCATTACTCTGATCAGTCTTTTTTACAGTTGTCTCAATTCTTATGAGCTCACTCACTACCTTTCTTTATAAATATACTAACTTGGGGACCCTAACCCTAAACCTGGCCGGGTTATTTGAGAAAGGCATTGTGTGCCAAGGTTGGTCTTTATCAGTTATTTATATGGCTTGCAGTGGTCTCAGGAAGTTAGTGAAGGTACTGCGAGTCCCATCGCCCATGGTTCATCCTCCAAACAGTACCAGGATGTAGAGTGGCTCATGGGGGCTCTGTGTATCAAGTTTGGTCTTGATCAGTCATTGGATGAGGGTCATAGCAGTCTTGGGAAGTGAGTGAAGGTACTTCAAGACCCATCATCCATGGTCCACGCTCCTCCAAACTACACCAGGATGTAGAGTAGGTCACGGGGGGCTCTGTGTGCCAAGTTTGGTGTTTATCGGTAACTGGATGAGGGTCCCAATGGTCTCGGGAGGTGAGTGAAGGTACTGCAAGTCCCATCATCCATGGTCTGTCCTCCTCCAAATTGCACCAGGATGTAGAGTGTGTCATGGGAGTTCTGTGTGCCAAGTTTGATCTTAATCACTGATTGGATGAGGGTCGCAGCGATCTCAGGAAGTGAGTGGAGGTACTTCAAGTCCCATCATCCATGGTTCGTCCTCCTCCAAACAGTACCAGGATGTAGAGTGGCTCATGGGGGCTCTGTGTGCCAAGTTTGGTCTTGATCAGTCATTGGATTAGGTTTGCAGTCTTGGAAAGAGAATGAAGGTACTTCAAGTCCCATCATCCATGGTCTTCCCTCCTCCAAACTCCACCAAAATGTAGAGTGGGTAATGGGTGCTCTGTGTGCCAAGTTTGGTCTTTATCAGTCTTTCTTGGGGGCCACAGTGATCTGTGGGAACAAAAGTTTTTGAAAGTACTACAAATCCCATAATCCGTGGTCCATCTCCCGTAAACCGCACCAGGACATAAAGGGCATCATGGAGGTTATGTGTGCCAAGTTTGGTCCAGGTCTGTCACCCGTGCTGGTTACAGTGGCCTGTGAAAATGGCAGCCAATCAGAAAGCTGCCACATACATACATAGAAACATTCACTTTTATTGTATTTATAGGTAGATAGATAGTTTCAGATAGCATAAATTGCAGGTAGTTTATATATTAGAGGGGAGGGAGATGTGCCACTGACTCCACATCTGCTGCTGTGGCAGAAATTGGAGGAGGATTGACAGCCATTAAGGCTTAATAGTAGTGCAGCGGGGGTGGGGGGGTGTTTACTTTATCACAGTACAGGGTACATTTACAGGACCACAGGGCCCAAAGCCTCTCCAGTAATAGTAGGCTATGAAACAGTAATTGTAGTGCGCAATCACTTCTCGTGCTCCATTTAAGCTCTGGCCATTCTATCACATAATTCAATAAATCAAAAATATATAAATGAAATGCTTACGTTGTGTTGTTGAAGGCTTTCATGGCCAGAATCACTGGGTTGTTGTGAGTTTTTCGGGCTGCCTGACCATGTTCCAGAAGCATTCTCGTGACGTTGTGCTCACATCTATGGCAAACATCCTCAGAGGTTGAGAGGTCTGTGGGAAACTAGGCTATATACACACACATACATGCATGCATGCATACATACATACTAGGCATGTTTTAGAACCCAAAAATGGCGATTCTAAAATCAAATGGGGGGGATGTTTTTTTGATTTGTAAAGAAAGACTTACAAAAAATTCCCAAAAATTTCTAAAATGTAACTTAAGTACTAACGAAATTCGTTAGTAATTCGTATGCCAGAGCATGCGCATTCCAGATGGTTTTGGCCTTCTGACTCCCAGAAATCCTAACAGCTGGTAAATTGGCTGGGATTTCTGGGAGTTGTAGGCCAAAACTTGAATAAACCACACTGAATTCTAGATGGGACTCTCCAAATAGGAAGGAGGGAGGGGAGGAAGGAGGAAGGAGGAAGGGGGTATTCTATTCTTGGAAGCAGCAAAAAAAAGAGGAGGAGGCCCCCTCGCTCCCTCGCTGCCTCTCTCTCACCCCGATCCTGAGGGAGCGAGGGCCCAAGTTTGCCCAGGCTGAAAGGAAAAGGAAGAGGCCTGAGGCTGTGAGGAATGGTGGGAGTTGAAGTCCAAAACACGTACCTGGAGGGCTGAAGTTGGCCCCTGCGATGGGGCATGGCAGCAGAGCAACGGGGAAGAGAAGCATCTGAGAGAGCGCAGGGAGAGAGGAGGAGAAGCGCTGCCAAGGCTGAAGCTGGCCCCTGCGATGGGGCATGGCAGCAGAGCAACGGGGAAGAGAAGGAGGGGGAAAGCGTGGAGGACTACACTTTCCAGAATGCATTGCCTACCTAGCAGCAGCGTCACTTCCAGTTCCCCATAGAAATGCGGGAAAAAGAAGAAGCTGAATGAAGGCGGGAAGGAAATGAGGGGGAGAAGACAGGGAGAAGTGAGTACGTAGTACAATAATTAATTAATTAAGAATTAAGAATTTATTACGATCATAACGCAAATTGTTGGCCTCAAGGACCGTAAAAGGAAGTCTACTTCCGGGTTCGCAGCAGCGATCCGTAAAACCTCAAAAGTCCCATTACATACGAATCTCTTACGAATCCTTTTAATTTCCGTTTCATTTTTCTCATGCCTAATACATACATACACATACACACACACAAGCTGTGCCCTGCCACGCGTTGCTATGGCATACTCTGGTGGTATGGAAAATAATGTAATCACAAAGTGGTGGTATTTAATATATGTTTTTTCTTAGATTTGTAAGTTATTGTCTCCCCCCCCACTTATATTGTATTTATAGGTAGATAGATAGTTTCAGATAGCATAAATTGCAGATAGTTTGTATTTTTTTCCTAATAACTCTAAAATCAAGACAGTAAATAACCCTTTTCCGAATGGAGTGATGAAGGGCAAGAGCCTAGGTGGGTAATTGGCGATGCCCTTTAGCTCTTTGGCCATCGACTTCTATCAAAACCCATAATGTTAGCCCCAAAACCTGCCTTCAACTTAGTCATCAAAATCAGCTGATGTAATTGAACTTTGACTGATTACATGCCCAACCATTTTCCCCTTTGTGTCTTGTTTTTATTTATTTACTAGCTTGGGGACCCGGCCCTGCCCGGGTTAATTGAGAAAGGCATTGTGTGCCAAGGTTGGTCCTTATCAGTTGTTTACTTGGCTCGCAGTGGTCTCAGGAAGTGAGTTAAATTACTGCAAGTCCCGTCATCCATGGTCCATCCTCCCTCAAACTGCAGCAGGATATAGAGTGGGTCTTGAGGGTTCTGTGTGCCAAGTTTGGTCTTGTTCTCTCATTGTTTGGGGTCGCAAAGGGGTCGCAAAGTGTTTTGGCCTTCAACTCCCACCATGCCTGACTGCCTCAGGCCTTTTCCTTACCCCCTCTGCCACTTTAGAGTGTCGGAATGTTCATGTTGGCAACTGCCTCAGGCCTTTGCCTTATCCTCCTCTGGAAGTTTAGAGTGTTGGAATGTTTGTGTTGGCTGGCCAATTAGAGGCGTTATGCAAATACTCCCTCACTGGCAACCAGTCATGTTGTCAGAAGGTAGAGGCCGGGAGCCAATCAGAACGCTGCCACATACAAACATACAAACAAACATCTGCTTTATTATATATAGAGATTTATTACTGTTCCTGGGGTTAGGGCGCTGATTCAGCAAATTGCCTTGGCTAGACCGCATCAGCTCTAGTTTCCTAGATACAATTATCATGGTTCTTTATGGGCAGGCAGATTTTATTTATTTACTTACATTATTTATATTCCGCCCTTCTTTCTCGCCCTGAAGGGGACTCAGAGCTGGTCACAGAACACATATACGGCAAACATTAAATGCTATAGAAAGTATGGTGTAATGTAATAATATATGATATAATGTAGTGTTACATTGCATTATAATTTAAAATAATTGTTTAAAATGATTCTATAGAATTATTTATTTAAATAAGTAATTTATTTTGTTTAAATAAATAATGTTATTTATTATTTTAAAGATAATATAATAATATATAATATAATATAGTGTTGCATTGCATTGCAATTTGATATAATATAATATAATATAATGTCAATATATTGTATTATTTTATAGTATAATAATTGTAATGTAATAATAATAATAATAGTATGATTACGGTATGCTATGTGGTATATGCATTTGGTATTGGTGGGGTTGTATTGTAACACAGTATAATACTGCCAATGATAATGTGATACAATAATTATATCGTGATATTATAATTTATATATTTGTATTACATGCAATATTGCTAACAATATTGCAATATGTTGTAATGTTAATTGTTGTTTTTTCAGTTTGTTGTAAGCCGCTCCGGCAATATTGTTATATGTACATTGTAAGCCACTGTGGCAGTATTGTTGTTTGCTGTAAGCCACTCTGAGTCCCCTTCGGGGTTGAGAAGGGTGGCATATAAAAATAGTAAATAAATAAATAAATATTGTACACTGACAAACAGACAACTGTACATAGGTAGAGGTGTATATATAGACTTTCCCATCTTCGGTGCCTTTGAGGCAGTGCTTAGTTCCGGCCACAGGGTTTGCTGTTGCGCCATCTTCCCTGCCGAAGAGCTTTGTTTGTAAACTTCCTCCTTGATCGAATCGCCGGCATATTTCTGGCATTTCCTTATGCGTGCCCTTAATACCTCCTCGCTTAAAGCGGTACCTATTTTTCTACTCACATTGCTGTTTCCAAAACTGCTAGGTAGTCAGAAACTGGGCTAAAGACCAGGAACTCAGCTCAACCCAGGCTTTGAACTGTCAACCTTTCAGTTGGCAGTATTTACTGCAGCTGGCAGTTAACCTGCTGTGCTGAAGCCCAGCCCAGATGGAGACTGGTATGAGGAAGATGTTCTGTATCTCAAAAGCCACACCTGATAGGGGGGAACTAGTGTCTTTTTAAAGAATCTGCAGGTCAAATATTCCCAGGAACAGGGCTAACATTTGAGGCACCCAATTGTGTATTGGCCAGCATTATTGAGCATGTCTTGGGTCTATTTGGGTATTGTTGCTTTGGAGCAGGGGCGGTCTAAGGTAATTTTAAATGGTAAGTGAGCATTATTTTGGCACCCCCCCCCCCACCCCAAATCAACAAAAGGTATAAGGTATTATTTATTTATTTATTTATTTGCAACATTTTTATCCCGCCCTTCTCAGTAGCTAACAAGGCAGCAATTTGATGCCCAAACATACAATGTACAGAACCTCCTCTGATGCTCTCACCTCCTCCTCGCGCCGGAACAAATGCGCATGCGAGGACTACCGAGCACACACTAGGGCGGAGACTGAGTCAGAGATCCGCCTCCTGAAACAAAACCCCTTTGTCTCCACTCCCCTCTCCCTTTGTGTCCGCCCCGTCAACTTCAGTTCCGGGAGCAACTGCGCCTGCGCTTGAAAAACCTCCGCGCATGCCCAGAAGCCTGTAAACACAGCACTCCCTATTTGACATGCAGGGAGGTTTGCTATGGCACGGCGTCAGAGTGCTAAAGGCCCAAAAGCAGGCAGTCGCTGCCTAAGGAACATCGGCCGGACGCTGTCTGGCGGGCGGGGGAATGCGCCCTTTACCCAGATGGCACCCCACGCAGCGGCGGCGTTTGCCTACCGGTAGGACCGCCCCTGCTTTGGAGTTCTCCTTAAAGTAGCCTATTATCAGCATATGTTTGATTTTTACCTGTTTATACACCTCTGTACCAGGAGTCGCGTCACCAGAAGGGATTCTTTCCTTGCAAACGGGCCTTTCACTTCATGTCAACTTGCGTATTTGTTTCCTTAAGGAAGCCTATTAGTGTTTAGCACAGGAAATGCAAATTTGGCCTCAGGTGGCCGTTCCTAATTCTGTTAGGTTTGACATTTTCATTTTGTCTGTATTAATTCAAAATATTAGTTGTAACGTCCTTTCTGAAATGTAATTGATTTAGCTCTGGAAAACAACTTTTCCAAATAATTGCGTTATCCAAACGAATGGGTTGAGATATATATATATATATATATATATATAGTTTCTCTAAGCAAACAGTCCCGCTTTCCCACACTATTATGAAATGAAATGGTAATGTAAACAGTCGGGTTGAAACTGCTTTCTAAAAGAATGTCCTCTGGGCGCAGGGCCATCAGCAATGCCCCCCCCCCCCCCAACACGAAGGCGGCTTTTTGGGCATCTCTTTTGGGCAGAAGCCCATTTGCAACCCATCCCATCCCTGGATGTTGGAGAAGGCAAACTTGTCAGTGTAGCTTCCCAGCTATTAAATCACAAGAGCTGAGATGTTGTTTGTAGGACCAAGGTAACACACATCTAAATACTCTTTGGATCCCGGGGGATAGAGACCCCTCCCAAAAGTGATAATTTTCAGCCATTAATATATATAGAACCAGTTATTGTAGGGTGATTGCAATAATACTGAAATAAATTCACGCCGGCAGCATTCAAGTGATTCCTGTATGTATTATTTATCACAGTGTTTTTCAACCTTTTTTGAGCCGCGGCACATTTCTTACATTGACAAAATCCTGGGGCACACCACCAACCGAAATGACACAAAATGACACTCTAGCACAGTCATACATATAGTTAATATGTTTTTAAATGTATTTATACACTCAGTGTGAAACCTGGGCCTGTTTCGATGAACACAACATAGAACTTCCCATCGACTGTTTACATTACTATTTCATTTCATAATAGTGTGGGAAAGCGGGACTGTTTGCTTAGAGCAGGGGTGCTCATTATGGTGATCGGGAGCACCTAGGTGATCTTCGGCCCTCTTCCAGGTGATCTTTGGGCCTCACCACCTGGATGGCGCGCTCCTGCCATGCGCGCGCACGTGCGCTCCTGCCTTCGCGGGGCTTCTTTTGCTTTGGCATTTTGATGAGGCTTTAGTGGGTGGACCCTGGCGCTCGTCTTGCCACGCACGGTGTGGTGACATGACTGCCCATAAATACCCTCCTGCTGCGTGCGTGAGAGGGGCCTGCTGTGCACGCAAGAAGCAGGACAGGATGGGGACTTCCTGCTTCGTGAAAGCACGCAGCAGGAAGGAGGAAGGCAACGAAGACATTAAGAGAGAGCACGTGCGCAGGCAAGGAGAATCCCCTTCCCGGGTGCGCGCAGCGGCGAGTTCGTGGGCAGGCAAGAAAGAAGCCCTGCGCGGACGGAAGACTGCAGTAGGAGTGTGCGCGCACGCGTGCGCACATGCACAACAGGTGATCTTTTCAACTTGATTGTTCATATAGTAGCTCGCATGATGAAAAAGTGTGGGCACCCCTGGCTTAGAGAAACTATACATATTCGTTTGGATAACGCAATTATTTGGAAAGTTGTTTTCCAGAGCTAAATCAATTACATTTCAGAAAGGACGTTAAACTAATATTTTGAACTCCCATAACCAAGAGAAAATACTATAAGAGTTTGGTGGGTATTGACCTTGAGTTTGGAAGTTGTAGTTCACCTACACCCAGAGAGCACTGTGGACTCAAACAATGCCATGTTATGTTGTTGTTTGTTTTCTATCCAGAATCACAATGTTGGGAGGAGGCTCACCACTTTCAGGTCCCTCAAACAGGCATGGGAAAACTTCGGCCCTCTGGGTGCTTTGGACTCCGACTCCCACCATTCCTCACAGCCTGAGGCCCTTTCCTGCTTAAGTGGCTGAGGGGAAAAGGAAAAGGGCCTGCTAGAAGTGGTGGGAGTTGGAGTCCAAAACACCTGGAAGGTCCAAGTTTGCCCATGCCAGAGACCTCGACAGAGACCTCTTCCTCCCCCTTCCCTTTTATTTTTTCCCCCTCCTGCCGAACACTTATTTTTTTCTTCTCACTGGGCTCTCTTCTTCCCAGCTTCAAAGCTGCTCTGCTGCTTTGCACGCTGCAGCTGCCGCCATTTTGATCCGAGGGGGCAGCGTGAGCATGTTCAGGAGGGGAGGGGGGGAAGGAGGAAGACCTGGGGCGAGTCTGCGCAGTAGCGCCCGCACAGGTTACATCTTCCTCCCTCCCCCCTCCCCTCCTGAACACGCTCACGCTACCCCCCTCGGATCAAAATGGCGGCAGAAGAGGCAGCGTGAGCAAAGCGAGGCAAAGCGAGCAGAGCGAGGCTGGGAAGAAGGGAGCCCGAGCGGAGAAGAAAAAGTCTTCGGCAGGAGGGGGAAGAAAGGGTATCGGAGTTTCCCATTTCCCACGGCACACCTGATGATCGCTGACGGCACACTAGTGTGCCATGGCACACTGGTGGGGAAACACTGATTTATCATGTCAGAAGCTAATTGAGAGGACAGTTGTGATGTGTTTAAAAACACAAGCAAAGTTGAAAACTTTGGAGGGAGGGCCGAAGTTGGCCTAAGGGCTGAAGTTGCCTGATCGATACCCGTTTTGCCATCCTTGCCCTGGCATGCATGCTACCAAAGCTAATTTGCTATTGTGAGGCTCGTTTCAACCCAGAATTGATAATAGTGGTCGCAGGTACGTTGCTATTAGTACTTTAATTCTTTTCCATGGCTTTTGTCGCCTCTGTCTTTGCAGACTCCCGCAAGGCAGTGCCAGGAAAAGATGGTTGGGTGCTGGTTCTTCACCTCCGGGCCGGTCTCTCTGAGTGCCAAAATCGAAAGGAAGGGGTATTGTAATGGTGAGTGTGCCTTGCTCTGTTTCAACATAAGGGAAGAGAATTGATATTCATGTGCCACATCATCTGGCTTCTCTACTGTGTCATTATACAGTCGACCCATCTTTTGCATCCATGGATTCAACCAACCCTTCCTTTAAAATATGTGGGGGGATATAGGGCCATGGTAGCACAGGGCGTTAATCTGCCAGCTGCAGAAAAACTTGCTGACCAGAAGGTTGCCAGTTTGAAGCTGCAGGTTGGGGTGAGCTCCTGGCTGTCAGCCCTAGCTCCTGCCAACTAACAAAAATATGTAATGTGAGTAGATTAATAGGTACCACCTCGATGGGAAGGCAAAAGGCACCCATGCAGCCA
Organism: Anolis apletophallus; assembly: GCA_030556195.1. Taxonomy (NCBI): domain Eukaryota; kingdom Metazoa; phylum Chordata; class Lepidosauria; order Squamata; family Anolidae; genus Anolis; species Anolis apletophallus. The sequence continues at coordinate 1,814 of JARBWK010001510.1, read as the reverse complement.
TGCCGGCAAAACACGACCAGGAGGGTCTATGGCAGGGGTGGGCAACCTACAGCCCGCGGGCCGTATCCGGCCCGGCAGCCGGTTCTGTGTGGCCCGGGAGAAGGGCGTCGGGGGCGGGGCCAAGAGGAAGGGGTGCCGCTCCCGCCGTCCGATCGCGGGCTCTGTGGGGCCCGTGTTGGCAGACAGGTGGAGGAGTGGCGGCTTTGGAGTGCTCGCCATCCCACGTCACTCACAGGACACACACACCACGCACCCTCTCACCTCGCCCTCTTGTCCGTTCGCCTCGCCCGCGCGCCCTCTCACCCACTCCGACTCTTCCAGCGCCAGCAACAGCGAGGCCAGGCAGGGGAGCTTGCCTCCCCTGCCTGGCCTTGCTGTCGCCGGCGCTGGGAGAGCCGGAGAGGGCAAGGCGAGCGGGCGGGGCAAGAGGGCAAGGCAGGCAGGTAAGCAGAGCCACCAACGGAGAGGGAGGGAGGGGGGAGAAGAGGAGAAGGAGGCCAGGGAGGGAGCAAGCACCGCTGCCGCCACCGCCGAACATCCTTAATAAGTGAACTATACATCCCAGCAACTCCCAAATGTCTATTTTCCCCAAGTTTCCCCAGTGTCCACATTTGGGCATATTGAGGATTCGTGCCAAGTTTGGTCCTGAGTTTCCCATCCTTTCAATGGGGCTTGATCTCTTCCTTTTCCATCACAAATCTCAAAGGCTTGCTGTCAGGATTTTTTTGGAAAGGTGGGAACAGGAAGTCATGGAGAGGGAAGGGACCCCAGGGCCATCCAGCCCAACCCCAGGGATACACAATCAAAGCACCCCCGACTGATGGCCATCAAGCCTTTGCATAAAACTCTCCAGAGAAGGAAGCATTATTTTATTTTAGTGGTTTTTATTATTATTGTATAATAATTTTATTATAATAATATAATAAATAATATAATGTTATATTATATTATAATTTCAATATATTATAATGTCTATATATATAACTATAATATAATACTTATGATATTAATACTAATAATATATGAATATTTCTTGATATATTAATATGTTAATATTCATGATGTGCAATATATAGTAAATATAGTAAGTGAATAAATGTCACGATCGCCGACTTAGAACTGCCCCTTTAACACACACACGGAGACGTATCAAAGGCTAACTAGTTTATTGAATATAAAAACAGTCCAAAAGGTATAGGAGTCCAATAGATGCAAGTATTCAAAGTATAAAGTCAATAGTCCAAAGTATAATGGCAAATAGCTTGAAGCGCAAGGCTCCGCAATTCCATGCGGATCAGGAACAGGGCAAGGTTTCGCAATCCAATGCGAAATCAGGAACCAAGGCAAGGTGCCGCAAAACCACCGCGGCTCAGGACACAAAGCAAACGCACGGCAAGACATGAGGACCACGCTTAGCTTGTGGTCCCACTCCGCGTCGCGCCTATACAGTATAGACGTGGCCGGAGAACTGAGGATCAGTTCCCACGGGCCGTATTTAATCCCTCGGCCGGGACCCCGACGATCTAGGGCCCGGCGCCTCCAGTCTCTACTTTCCGAACGGTGACGGTCTAGGGGACAGATGCCAGCTCCTCCTGCCCTCCTCTATGTCCCTGCGCCTGTTATGAGAACGGCCCCGTTCTTCCAGCCTAATATCGCTATCTTCCTGAGAAGTAGCCTCCCCGAGATTTCCCATCCGCTAGCCTCCATCTGCTGTTCGCCAGCTCCTGGGAAACTCGGCCATTTGGGAATTCATAACTATCTCCGCTATCTGCTTCACTGCCTCCCATCTCCACCTGGTCCGCTCCTTCCCCGGG
>JARBWK010001509.1:0-18776 GCA_030556195.1 Anolis apletophallus | reverse complement strand
TTTGGAACCATCCTTTGGAACTTTGCTTTCTTAATTGACTACAGCTTTGCTGTTTGCTATTCTTTGATCTCTTCAAGAGAATTGCCTTTTGGACTTTTTATATTCAATAAAACTAGTTAGCCTTTACTACGTCTCCGTGTGTGTGTTAAAGGGGCAGTACTAAGTCGGTGATTGTGACAGTTTCTCTCACAGATTAAGGCCTACCTCACACAGAGGCTTCTCTCACAGACTAAGGCCTACCTCACACAGAGGCTTATCTCACAGACTAAGGCCTCCCTCACACAGAGGCTTCTCTCACAGACTAAGGCCTCCCTCACACAGAGGCTTCTCTCACAGACTAAGGCCTACCTGACACAGAGGCTTCTTTCACAAACCAAGGCCTACCTCACACAGAGGCTTCTCTCACAGACTAAGGCCTACCTCACACAGAGAGGCTTCTCTCACAGACTTAGGCCTCCCTCACACAGAGGCTTCTGTTCACAGACCAAGGCCTCCCTCACACAGAGGCTTCTCTTCTCACAGACTAAGGCCTACCTCACACAGAGGCTTCTCTCTCACAGATTTAGGCCTACCTCACACAGAGGCTTCTCTCACAGACTAAGGCCTCCTCACACAGAGGCTTCTCCTCACAGACTAAGGCCTACCTCACACAGAGGCTTCTCTCACAGACTAAGGCCTCCCTCACACAGAGGCTTCTCTCACAGACTAAGGCCTACCTCACACAGAGGCTTCTCTCACAGACTAAGGCCTCCTTCACACAGAGGCTTCTCTCACAGACTAAGGCCTACCTGACACAGAGGCTTCTTTCACAAAGTAAAGCCTACCTCGCACAGAGGCTTCTCTCACAGACTAAGGCCTCCCTCACACAGAGGCTTCTCTCACAGACTAAGGCCTACCTCACACAGAGGCTTCTCTCACAGACTAAGGCCTCCCTCACACAGAGGCTTCTCTCACAGACTAAGGCCTCCCTCACACAGAGGCTCTCTCACAGACTAAGGCCTCCCTCACACAGAGGCTTCTCTCACAGACCTAGGCCTACCTCACACACAGGCTTCTCTCACAGACTAAGGCCTTCAACTCACACAGAGGCTTCTCTCACAGACTAAGGCCTACCTCACACAGAGGCTTCTCTCACAGACTAAGGCCTCCCTCACACAGAGGCTTCTCTCACAGACTAAGGCCTCCCTCACACAGAGGCTTCTCTCACAGACTAAGGCCTACCTGACACAGAGGCTTCTTTCACAAACTAAGGCCTGCCTCACACAGAGGCTTCTCTCACAGACTTAGGCTTCCCTCACACAGAGGCTTCTTTCACAGACTAAGGCCTACCTCACACAGAGGCTTCTCTCCCAGACTAAGTCCTACCTCACACAGAGGCTTCTCTCACAGACTAAGGCCTCCCTCACACAGAGGCTTCTCTCACAGACTAAGGCCTACCTCACACACAGGCTTCTCTCACAAACTAAGGCCTACCTCACACACAGGCTTCTCTCACAGATTAAGGCCTACCTCACACACAGGCTTCTCTCACAGACTAAGGCCTATCTCACACACAGGCTTCTCTCACAGACTAAGGCCTACCTCACACACAGGCTTCTCTCACAGACTAGGGCCTGCCTCACAGAGAGGCTTCTCTCACAGACTACGGCCTACTTTACACAGAGGCTTCTCTCACAGACTAAGGCCTACCTCACACAGAGGCTTCTCTCACAGACTAAGTCCTACCTCACACACAGGCTTCTCTCACAGACTAAGGCCTGCCTCACACTGGTTTTCTCTCACAGACTAAGGCCTACCTCACACACAGGCTTCTCTCACAGACTAAGGCCTACCTCACACACAGGCTTCTCTCACAGATTAAGGCCTACCTCACACACAGGCTTCTCTCACAGACTAAGGCCTACCTCACACAGGGGCTTCTCTCATAGACTAAGGCCTACCTTACACAGAGGCTTCTCTCACAGACTAGGGCCTGCCTCACAGAGAGGCTTCTCTCACAGACTACAGCCTACTTTACACAGAGGGTTCTCTCACAGACTAAGGCCTACCTCACACAGAGGCTTCTCTCACAGACTTAGGCCTACCTCACACAGAGGCTTCTCTCACAGACTAGGGCCTGCCTCACAGAGAGGCTTCTCTCACAGACTAAGGCCTACTTTACACAGAGGCTTCTCTCGCAGACTAAGGCCTGCCTCATACAGAGGCTTATCTCACAGACTTAGGCCTACCTCACACAGAGGCTTCTCTCACAGACTAAGGCCTACCTCAAACAGAGGCTTTTCTCACAGACTAAGGCCTACCTCACACAGAGGCTTCTCTCACAGACCTAGGCCTACCTCACACAGAGGCTTCTCTCACAGACTAAGGCCTTGCTCACACAGAGGCTTCTCTCACAGACTAAGGCCTTGCTCACACAGAGGCTTCTCTCACAGACTAAGGCCTACCTCACACAGAGGCTTCTCTCACAGACTAAGGCCTACCTCACACACAGGCTTCTCTCACAGACTAAGGCCTACCTCACACAGAGGCTTCTCTCACAGACTAAGGCCTATCTCACACACAGGCTTCTTTCACACAGTAAGGCCTACCTCACACAGAGGCTTCTCTCACAGACTAAGTCCTACCTCACACAGAGGCTTCTCTCACAGACTAAGGCCTCCCTCACACAGAGGCTTCTCTCACAGACTAAGGCCTACCTCACACACAGGCTTCTCTCACAAACTAAGGCCTACCTCACACACAGGCTTCTCTCACAGACTAAGGCCTACCTCACACACAGGCTTCTCTCACAGACTAAGGCCTACCTCACACACAGGCTTCTCTCACAGACTAAGGCCTACCTCACACAGAGTCTTCTCTCACAGATTAAGGCCTACCTCACACTGAGGCTTCTCTCACAGACTAAGGCCTACCTCACACAGAGGCTTCTCTCACAGATTTAGGCCTACCTCACACAGAGGCTTCTCTCACAGACTAAGGCCTCCCTCACACAGAGGCTTCTCTCACAGACTAAGGCCTACCTTACACAGAGGCTTCTCTCACAGACTAAGGCCTACCTCACACTGTGAGGGCTTCTCTCACAGACTTTCTCCCACTGAGGCAAACTAACACAGAGGCCTACTAAGCTACAGGCATACCTGCTTATATAGAAACATAGCTTTTGCTGGGTCATTGCATTCATTTAACCATTTCAGGGCTTGAATCACATTTTTGGAATTAAAAATACCTAGTTAATTTTTAACATTTCTAACATATGTTACCGACATATAGCAATACTCTGTACTTGTATATATCTGTAAAACCGCAGAAAATTAATCAGAAGTAGGAATTTTGTGTCACTGCACTTAGATTGCTCTATGTCTCAACCTTATAAATATTTCTACTTTATAAAAAAAATCCTCAACTTAACAGGTAACCTTGGCCATGGAGACTTCCTCTACTTCTCCGCCGTGTGTTGGCTTTTTGGCCGGCATTTGTATAGCGAGCTCCAGCATCCTATAGGACTGATAGACTCCACTTGGGGAGGGACCCCAATTGAAGCCTGGTCTTCCCATAGAGCACTGCATGGATGTGGCCTCTCAAACAACACCAAAAGGTAAGGAGGACTGAGAGTAATAATAACAATAGGCATCCTTCATTCCCCTGTAATGGACACACGTGCATTGGACACTAGGCCTGTGCAATCATGCTTCTAAATGTTTCTAAAGTACTTACAAAACTAAAATTTGGGTGAACACTAGATGGCGCTGGTGCTTTGCTTCTACAGTGTAGCAACACTATAGAAACAAAGTACCAGCGCCACCTAGTTGTCACCCTCAGAATTTTAGTTTTGTAAGTACTTTAGAAACATTTGAAGCATGATTGCACAGGCCTATTGGGCACACGTTTCCTCAACAGACTGGATGCTTTCCATCCTTATACAATCATGCTTTCTCTGTTGCTTTACACTTCGTCGCCGCCATGTAGTTGCTGCACAGGTTGCTGCATGTGTTTGCAACAGAAGTGGGGAACATAACTGCACCCAATAGAAACAAATAAAATGGAGAGTGTTATCCAGTTCTTCCATATCTGCTCTTCCAAGCCTCTAACTATTCCACATATTTCATTATCATATATATATATATATATATATATATATATATATATATATATATATATATCTCTGTTGTCATTTCTTCTTTACATTCAGCCATAACTCTGCTTTTGCACTTTCTCCCTTAGCTTTCATTAGATGCTTTAAAGTCTGCATTTGCAGGTAAGAGGGAGAAAGTACCCTTTTCTGAGTTGATATTTTTGTTGTCTCCATTTGTTGATCTAGAAAAAGTTTGTGGCTTTTTCATCCTAAGTACTTTCTTATTTAGCTGCTTCTGAAACCCACTTTATGTTCACCTCCTCCAGATGAGAAGTTGTCCTCCCAATTGAAATAACATCGAAGTGTTTGCATTAGTCTTTACGACGCGTTCCCAGATATACCTTGTAATTCAGGGTTTTAAAGTTGCATCTTCACATTTGTGACTTGATTGGCATTTGAGGCGCCCGTGTGGGACCGTTGCACCCTAAAGTACTACCAAGGTTCACAATGGGCATTGCTTCTGTGCATCGCATTTGCACATTTAGTATTGTACTTATGCAGTGGGTTGTCAACAAAGCATTTTTGCCACTTCTCCACATACCTTGTGCCAGAATAGTATTCACTATAGGGTTTGCTGGTGGATATTTGTGTAATTCTGGATCAATCATGTGCTCAGCCATAATATGTCTTGTAAAATATAGAAGACATTTGTTGAAATTGTGGTCTGAATTTATTTATTTACTTACTTTATTTCTATTCCGCCCTTCTCACCCCGCAGGGGACTCAGGGCGGATCACAATGTACACATTACATTTAGACACACAAACATACAAGACAGACAGAGGCAATTTAACATCTGGCCACCAGAGGGAGCTGTCGCACTCCTTCATTCCTCAGCGTGTTTTCTGGAGATCTTTTTATGGCCCCGTAAATCAGTTAAATTTAGCCTCCCCACTAAGTGGTACCTTAATTTCCCACTTGACAGATGCAACTGTCTTTCGGGTTGCAAAGGCCGACAGCAGGCTACACAATAGGTCGAGTGCCCACCTCGACCCGGGCAGGCCTCAAACTCATGGTCAGTAGAGATCTTATGCAGCTGACATCCAGCCAGCTGCGCCACATTCCCGTTGTATTGTATTGTCTTGTTTTTGCTTTGATCATTACTTATATGGGTTTCCATAATTTTCAGAAATCCTCCAAATTGTATGGATAGGACACAATGTTTGGTTTCTGTTGCATGGTTCCTTTATTTCATTGTTTATATTGTAAATGAGATAAGAGGAGGATCTGTTATTGAGACAGGGAGCTGTGGTGGCTCAATGGGTTAAACCCTTGTGCTGGCTGAACTGCTGACCTGAAGGTTGGTGGTTTGAATCCATGAGATGAGGTGAGCTCCCATCTGTCAGCCCCAGATTCCCATGCAGGGACATGAGAGAAGCCTCCCACATGATGGTAACACATCTGGGCGTCCCCTGGACAACATCCTTGCAAATGGCCAATACTCTCACAGAAGAAGTGACTCCAATTTGCTTCTGACACAAGTTATTGAGACTTGTGATGCTTAGCCATTCCTTAATTCAATGTATTTCACTGGGATTACTTTTGAGCAAGAGTTTGGGACTCATGCCCTAAATCTTGCAATTCCACAAGGCTGAGAGAATAACAGGAAGTAAAAAAGTTGTTTTGCATCAATCCAAGGAGCTAAGCTTTGGGAACAGGGCCAAGTGGAGTGCTTAGCACACCAGTCAATTGTTTTGAGATGTTCCATCTGACAACCGCTTCTCCTATACACAGAAATGTACTGAAATGTGAATGCACTCTTTTACAGCATCACTGCATTTGGCCTTCATTGGTGTTCCTTGTCATGCTTGATTCCTTGCACAACTTGCACTGTTCTGTTTGTTCCATTATTATTATTATTATTATTATTATTATTATTATTATTAAAGGAAGCCTGAATTTTGCAATTATGGTGCTATTATGGAACCACCTCTTGCCCTGATTGGTAATATTAACACACATCGTCACTTCCACCATTTTTCCTACGCTTTTCCCTATGAACCAACACTTGCCTGGTTTTAGATTTGTATAGTACTCAGAATGTGTACTTACTCATTCTCTACTCTTCAAACTTTGCCATTTTCTCTGTGCATTAATCCAGCGTTTCTCAACCTGGGGGTTGGGACCCCTGGGGGGGGGGGGTCGTGAGAGGGTGTCAAAGGCCATCAGAATACACAATATTTTCTGTTGTTCATGAGGGTTCTGTGTGGGAAGTTTAGCCCAATTATATCATTGGTGAGGTTCAGAATTGGTGAGGCTCTTTGATTGTAGGTGAACTATAAATCCCAGAAACTACAACTCCCAAATGTCAAGGTCTACTTTCCCCAAACTCCACCAGTGCTCACTTCTGGGCATATTGAGTATTTGTGCCAAGTTTGGTCCAGATCCATCATTGTTTGAGTCCACAAGGCTCTCTGGATGTAGGTGAACTACAACTCCAAAACTCAAACCCTTGCAGTATTTTCAGAATGCTCTTTGATTGTAGGTGAACTATAAATCCCAGAAACCCTGACCCCCAACTGTCAAAGTCTATTTCCCCCCCAACTCCATCTGTGTTTATATTTGGGCATATGGAGTATTCGTGCCAAGTTTGGTCTTGATCCTTCATTGTTTGAGGCCACAGTGCTCTCTGGATGTAGGTGAATTATAACTCCCAAACTCAAGGTCAGTGCTCACCAAACCCTTCTAGCGTTTTCTGTTGGTCTTGGGAGTTCTGTGTGCCAAGTTTGGTTCAATTCCATCATTGGTGGCATTCAAAATGCACTTTGACTGTAAGTGAATTATAAATCCCAGCAACTACAACTCCCAAATATCTTGGTCTATTTTCCCCAAACTCCAACAATGTTCACATTTGGGCATATTGAGTATTGCTGCCAAGTTTGGTCCAGATCCATCATTGTTTGAGTCCACAGTGCTCTCTGGATGTAGGCGAACTGGACAGACACTCAGAGGCAATGTAACATTCCAACTTCTGGCCACCAGGGGGAGCTTTTGCATTCCTTCATTCTTTTTCATACTTCCTGGAGACTTTATGGCCTCTTAAATCATTTAAATTAGCCTCCCCACAAAGTGGTACCTAAATTTTCTACTTGACAGATGCAACTGTCTTTTGGGTTGCAAAGGTTGACAACGAGCTACACAATTTGGTCGATAGCTCACCCCGAACCGGACAGGCCTCGAACTCATGACCTTCTGGTCAGTGGAGATCTTATGCAGCTGACTCCCAGCCATCTGCGCCACAATCTAACTCCTTTTTGTTAGAAAATTCCCGACTTACCTAACTTAGAGATGCATTGATTTTCATTCATTGGTTCATGTCGCTGGCTTTGCTGCCAGACCTAAGTGTCTCGTGTGTTATGTTGCAGGAATCTTTCCTTGGATCCTGTTGGTGGCCCCAAAAGTCCATCTGTGCTCTGGAATGCCATGATCCATCCTTTTGTCAACATGACCCTCAAGGGGGTTATTTGGTATCAAGGTAGGTTCATCCAGAACTTGGCAACACAACTACAACTCCCAGAATCCACTAGGCAACATAACCACTGGAGATGCTGGGAGCTGCCATACAAAAAGTAACTTTTTCAAGTTGTGAGTAAACCCCACAGTGCGACTGGGCACATAGATGCCCCCCCCCCCTCTATATATATATAAATGCTCTGCCTGTAATGAGGCTGAAGTAAACAAAATAACCACTGAACGGAATCACAACAAATTTGGCAGTAAAACCTCTCACAATGCAAGGTGTGACCAAAAAAAGCCCAACTAAAATGACTTACAAATCCTAAATCCTAAAAAAGGAGAAGAGGCCACTAAGGCCCTTGCCTTCCCACTCTCAGCCACTTCAGAATGTTAGAATGCTGAGGTGGACCAATCAGAACCCATATGCAAATAACACCACAGTGGCAACCAATCACCATTTCTGACAGCCTCAGGCCCTTGCCTTTCCCCTCTCAGCCACTTCAGAGTCTTAGAATGTTGAAGCTGGCCAATCAGAAGCCAAATGCAAATAATACCACAGTGAAAACCACTCAGAAAGACACACACATACATACAAACATAATACAATGTTACTACTACTGTATATATTACTATATTATATAATACACTCATACAATTAGAAAGGACTCTACCATAGTATTAGGGAGAACAGACAGGAAGGAAGGAGAGAAGAAAGGAGGGAGGGAGAAAGGGAAGGAATGAAGAGGGAAAGGAGGAAGGAAAGAGAGAAGGAGGGAGGGAAAGAAGGAAGGGAAGAAAGAAAGAGGTACCAAAGGAAGGAAGAAGAGAAAGTAGAAAGGAAAGAAAAAGGAAAGGCAGGAAAGAGGTAAAGAAGGAAAGGAGGAGAAAGGGAACAGTCTTCAAAGGAAAACCTACCTTTACCTACCTACCTACCTATCTATATATATATATACAGTGTATTATTTATTTATTTATTAAGTTCGATTTGATATACCGCTCTCTCTGGAGCCCAGAGCGGTTCACAAGAATGGCAGAATAAAAACATAAAACACATAAATACATTAAAATACATTAAAATACATTAAAACAATTCCAATCCCCCGACTAAACAAATTGCAGACCGGGCTGCAGTACAGTGGCAGGCTAGCAGCAGGTTAGCGGGTGCGGTAGACAGCAGTCAGCTATGGGCCGAATGCCTTTCTGAACAACCACGTTTTTACTGCTCTGCGGAACGGCAGAAGGGCTCGAGTGGCCCGTGTCTCTTCAGGAAGGCTGTTCCACAGAGTTGGTGCCACTACAGTGAACGCCCTCCGACGGGTGGTGTCCAGTCTACAGACCCTAACACTGGGCACATCCAATAAGTTGAGCCCCTCTGAGCGCAGTGATCTCCTGGGCACATAAGGGGTAAGCCGCTCCCTCAGGTACACTGGCCCCAAACCATATAAGGCCTTGAAAGTTAAAACTAACACCTTGAAGACGACCCGGAATTCAATTGGGAGCCAGTGCAGCTCGCGCAAGAGTGGAGTCACGTGATCAGATCTTAAGGCTCCTGAGAGCAGGCGGGCTGCAGCGGTCTGCACCAGCTTAAGTTTCCGGATCGCCGACAAGGGTAGGCCAATGTACAGCGCATTACAGTAATCGAGCCTCGAGATGACCGTGGCTTGGATCACCGTGGCCAGGTCGCAGCGGGAGAGGTAAGGAGCCAGACGTTTTGCCAGACGCAGATGGAAGAAGGCTGTCTTGCAGGCGCAGCCAATCTGCGCCTCCATCGACAGCTGAGCATCCAGCCGAACCCCCAAACTTTTGACAGATGGTTGCGGGCAGAGGGCCGCACCGTCGAACGTCGGCAGCTGGGTCTCTACCCCCTCCGGGCGGCCTAGCCACAAGATCTCCGTCTTCGCCGGGTTCACCTTCAACTTACTGGCTCGTATATAAATGGTCCTGTCGTCGTGAGTACCTTAAAAACAAAAAACTACTGGGCCAATACTCACCAAATTTGGCAGCAAAACGTCTCACAACGCAAGGTGTGACCAACAATAAAAATCCCCCCAAGGAACCCCTCAAAATTCATTACATTAACAAAATACAGATCCTCCGTTATCCCGCTCTGGCCCCGCCCCCTCTGCCTCACCGCACTCCCCCTTCTTTCCCTCTAGCGTTCCTTCTTTCCCTTTGGCAAGGGAAGTAGACAGGAAAGAAAAAGGAAAGGCAGGAAAGAGGTAAAGAAGGAAGGAAGGAGAACAGGCAGGAAGGAAGAAGAAAAGAGGGAGGGAAAAAGGGAAGGAATGAAAGAGGGAAGGAATGAAAGAGGGAAGGAAGGAAAGAAAGAGGTACCGAAGGAAGGAAGAAGAGAAAGTAGAAAGGAAAGGGAAAGAGGTAAAGAAGGAAGGAGAAAAGGAAATAAAAACTGAAAGAAGGAAGGAAACAGGGAGGTAAGAAATGAGACAAAGGAAGAAGTAGAGAAAGGGGAGGGGGGAAGAAAGGAAAGAGAGAAGGAAGGATGAAACCAAGCAGTGAAAGAAAGATTGAAAGAAAGAGGTTAAGAAGGAAAAAAGGAGGGGAAGGGGAAGACAAAGGGGGGAGGAATAGGTAGGTACCCCACTTTCATAATAGTCCAGATATCTACCTCTACTTCGAAAATTCTTACTATAGGCCACAGCGATGTGTGGCGGGGCACAGCTAGTACTTACACATGTTTTTACTGTTTTTGGTCTCTCTGTGCCTATACCAGGTGAAGCAAACACAGTAATGAACACAGATCTGTACAACTGCACATTCCCTGCCCTCATTGAAGACTGGCGGAAAGCCTTCCATGAAGGCTCCACAAGACAAACTCAGCAGTATTTTCCCTTTGGTTTCGTCCAGGTAAGTGATTATCACACAAAGGCATGAGTGCCAGATGGGTTAGTGTAGTGTTTCCCAACCAGTGTGCCGTGGCACACTAATGTGCCGTGAGCGATCATCAGGTGTGCCGTGGGAAATTGGAACCTCTTGAGTCTTGAATAAGCCACGCCCCTTTATTCCCCGCGGGCCAATCCCATTGCGGTGGCCTTGAACTCCTGCCCGGCACGAAGATGGCGGCTGCAGAAGCGGCGGGACCGGAAGCGCCTTCCCTGAGGGGACACCAGTGGAGCAGAAGTGCCTCGTCTGAGGCGATGCAGCGGAGGGTGTGCGTGGTGGTGCTGGGCTTGGCGACGGACCTGGCGCTGGTCCGGCCGGCCGGGGCAGTGGAGCCCTTGAGCCTGGCCCTGGCTGGCGCCGCCACCTCTGCCTTCACGGGCTTCCTCTCCTACCTGCGGCTCTACTGCCTCTTCGCCCACTGCTGCCACAATGCGGGGAACAACGGGGCCCGCCTCTGGGCAGGTACGCGAGCGGCCTACCGGGCCTCAGAGACTGTGACGTGACGTGGAAGGAGCCTCATGGGCTATATTATTATTATGAACTATGTATTAACATGATATTATTATTATTTTCCCTTAGTATATGCTATTATATTATTATATTATCAGTATTTGTCATAGTCATGGTATATATCCTCATTGACTATGAGAGTAATGATAACAGTCAGGATTAACTCCTGTGCTTTACTGATGATATATTGTAACTATGTACCTATAATATTTATATTATTATAATGTAATACAAGATAACACTTTTAAAAATAATACAATATTGAAATGATATATTTTTATATTACTTGTAATAGTACTAATAATATTGCAGTATAATGGTATAGTACAATATAGTAAGTTAAAGTGTCATTTTGTGTCATTTTGGTTGGTGGTGTGCCCCCGGATTTTGTAAATGTAAAAAAATGTGCTGCGGCTCAAAAAAGGTTGAAAAACACTGGGTTAGTGCAGTGTTTTTCAACCTTTTTTGAGTTGTGGCACATTTTTTACATTTATAAACTCCTGGGGCACACCACCAACCAAAATGACACAAAATGACACTCTAACACAGTAATACATATAGTTAATATGTTTTTAAATGTATTTGTACACTCAGTGTGAAACCTGGGCCTGTTTCAATGAACACAACATAGATATCCTGGCAGGAATGGCAGAAAGACACAAACTTCCCACACAGAATTCCCATAACCAAGAGAAAATACTATAAGAGCTTGGTGGGCATTGACCTTGAGTTTTTGGAGTTGTAGTTCACCTATATCCAGAGAGCACTGTGGACTCAAACAATGTTGAATCAGGACCAAACTTGGCATGAATACTCAATATGCCCTAAGCGACGGTCATCTCGAGATTAGACTACTGTAACGCCCTCTACGTTGGCCTTCCTTGGCGACAGTTCGAAACTCAAGCTAGTGCAGAATGCCGCTGCTCGCTTGCTGACGGAACGCCGGTAAGGAGCACATCACGCCCATCCTCCGGCAGCTGCACTGGCTGCCTAGTGAGTACCGAATTGCCTTCAAGGTGTTGGTGTTAACCTTTAAGGCTCTACACGGCCTAGGGCCTGCGTACCTGAGGGCCCGCCTTGCCCCATACAGTCCCCCGAGATCACTACGTTCTGAGGAGTCGAATTTGCTCCTGATTCCATCGGTCCGCGCCTGTCACCTGTCTGCTACCAGGCAAAGGGCTTTCTCTGTGGCGGCTCCGGTACTCTGGAACTCTCCTCGGACGACGTCCGAGCTGCCACGGAGCTCATCCTGCCCGCAGGGCTTGTAAGACCGCCCTGTTCAGACTGGCCTTCGGCCAGGCGAGTAAGCCGAATGTACTCATCTTCCTAATCAGCACCCTGGTTCAGGGAATGCCATGGCATGCACATAATTTTAATCTCGGGACCTATTGTATTTTGTTTTATTGTATGTTTTATGTTGCATTTTATTGTATGGCGACATGGATGTACATGCCTGCCGAATTTTATGATGTTATCCGCCCCGAGCCTGCAGGGAGGGGCGGAATACAAGATGGAACAAATAAATAAATAAATAAATAATATCAACGCAGATGGAGTTCAGGGGAAATGGACCTTGACATTTGGGAGTTGTAGTTACTGGGATTTATAGTTCCGCTACCATCAAAGAGCATTCTGAACCCCACCAATGATAGAACTGGGCCAAACTTCCCACACAGAACCCCCAGGAGGCAAGAGGAGGTCTCTACTTGGGGAAAGGGAGACGGGTCTTCCCAATGCATGGAGAGGGAGAGACCAAGTAGACAACGGATGGGAAGGGGGGCTTTATCGAGGTAGGTTTCTTAGGGTTTTTATACTTCAACACACTAGACTCTCCCCCCTCCCCTCCTGGAGGTTCCAGTTTCCCATGGCACACCTGATGATCGCTCACGGCACACTAGTGTGCCCCGGCACACTGGTTGGGAAACACTGGGTTAGTGGACCCTGTTAATAACGGGATGATTCGGAAGCGACAACCAGGCAAGTGGATCCTGCCAGAAATGGAAAAATTGACATGTTTAATCTATGCAAAGATAGGAAGTACTTTGTGTGTCAGAAGAAGAACGGCACAATAGACCTTGTCTAGCTGATCCGAAACCTACAGCTGCACCAACTGTTGTTCCCCATCTTGTGTTACAGTTATGCACAGATCGCCCCGTGGCACCAGATGACAGCTACCCACGTATCCGGTGGCATCAAACTGCAGACTTTGGCTATGCTCCTAATAAGAAAATGCCCAATACTTTTATGGCTGTGACCATAGATCTTGGTGATGATCATTCTCCCTATGGCAGGTAAAGAGAATTGAGATCATTTCCTTGTTTTATTTATTTATTTATTTATTAAAATACCATTTTTATTGATTTTTACACACAATAAATCAAAAACAACACAAATGAACGACTAACATGGCACATTAAGGACACACATTAATATTACACTCTACGAGGACAAACAATACAACATTACAAGAGTACTTCCAACCCACAGGCCTACCTCCTGTAACACCTTATATTGTGTTACCTATGTTGGCTTCTACATGACTATCTATATATATAAAAGGGAAGTGGTCGTGCAACGGGGCAAATGCACGCCAAAACTACATTCCCCACACACATGAAAATCACAGGGCCAATCATCCATAACACTAGGTACATCATCCACCCACGAAAACACCCCTAAACAACACACAACCCCCCCCCAAAACATCCACCGAAACACAACATAACTACGCATGCGCAAAACACCGCACACACAAAATGGCCGCCAACAAAACATCACAGAACTACGCATGCGCAACTTCAAACCACATCCCCGCAGAACACAATCCACAACCCCCTACATGACTACCCACATCCCCACACAAACAACAAAACGAACACACACCTCTTCCGCAGGCTTCTAGACCTCCTTCACCGCCTCTCCACCACTGCCGAACACGCGCGGCCACTCCACATCCGGCGACGGAGGACACAGCTGGGAAGCAGATCCCACCAGCAGAAGCCAAGGGGAGGCGGGGCCAAGGGTGAGCCTCCATTACACGGGCCGGGCGACGGCGCCGGTGCCGGCTCTTCCACCCCTTCTCGCTCTCCTCCGCCGCCTCTCTTCCGCTGCCCGGGAACGAGACCAAGCGGGCATGGCCACGGAACTACAGTTCCCAGAAGGCACCGCACGGCTCCATGGCAAAGAGGAGCGCAGGAACAGGAAGTCGCTGTGCGGGGCATTCTGGGAACTGTAGTCCCGTGGCCATGCCCGCTTGGTCCCCAGCCAGTAGCCCCTCACCTTAGAGAGAGGCAGGCATGCAGGAGGCGCTCCACGCGGCAGCCGCTTCCAGCCCTTCCCAGGAACAGCAGACGCGGAATTCACCAGGCAGAGTTGCGAGGCTCCGGCCAGGGAAGAGGTGCGCTGCAGCTTCTCCTTCCCCCTCCAAGATCTTCTTCGCCTCCCTGCTTCCATTCCCTCAATGCTTTTCCTTCGAGGAATGAGGAAAAGAGAGGGAGGGTTCTCTCTCCTTGGCCAGGGCAAACCTCTTCCTCCCTTCCCCTCTCACCCCCCCCCCCCCCCTCTCTTTCCCATGTCATTCCTCCCCTTTCACACACACATATATACATATATACACATACATAAACACACATACATACATATACATATAAACACAAGCACACACGTATATACCTACACACATGTACACATGCACATACATATACACGCACATATATACACATGCACACACCCACCAAGACCATAAGTAACATCAACTCCAACCCTTACAAACTCATACTTTCTCACATCTCCTAAATAGGGCACAGCAACGCGTGCCGGGTTCAGCTAGTATAAAACCGGTGTACTATAACTAAGCATCCTTACATTCTATAAAGAAACTCCATTAGATGTCATATAATTCGACATCTGCCCACACTTCATGGTTTTTTTTTGTTTTAAGAACGTCGCCACCTTGGTCCAATCTGTTCTCTTATGAATATTTGCTTGTGATAGCTCCTGCGTTAGGATGTCCATTTTCATGATATCGAAAAGTTTTGCTGACCAGTCTTCTACGTTCGGGATATTGCCTTCTTTCCAAGTCCTTGCCAGGGTCAGCCTGGCTGCAGTGATACAATACACATATTTTTTCTAAGTTTCTGTCAATATCAAAATCCAGTAAGCCCAGTAAAAAGTATTCAGGTTTTAGTTGAATCTTTAACTCTAACATATTTGTCATAACCTTATGTAGTTTAAACCAAAAAGTTCGTACTTTTCTACAGTTCCACCATAAGTGCATAAAGCTTCCGACCTCTGCCTTACATTTCCAACATTTGAGGCTATAATTTTTGTTGTAATAGGCAATTTTTTGAGGGGTAAGGTACCACCTATGGAATATTTTTATATTATTTTCTTTTAACTCGTAGGAGTAAGTGTATCTCCAATGGGTTTTCCACAGCCTTTCCCAAAGAGCCAAGGGAACCTCATGGCCCAGGTCAGGCCGTAGCCAGGATTTTGTTCGGGAGGGGGCTGAGTTTGGTCTGGGGCTGAGACTGGGTGGAAGAGGGTCTGCCTAGCAAACCTTTTGTATTGTTATCCCAATAACACATTAATGTGGGATATAATGAGCATGGTGATCAGATCATGATATAAATGTACATAACAGTTTAAATAATGTACCAGTAAGGCCTTCTCAAGGACCACCCTGAGAATTTCGGGGGGGCTGAAGCCCCCTTAGGCCCCCCCCCCTGGCTACATGCCTGGCCCAGGTCTTGTGCCCATCTTACCATGCAGGTTTTAATTACCTCCTGTTCTGATTTCATTTCTAACAATTTTGCATAAATTGTAGCCAATTCATGGATCCATCAAGTTCCCTTAGCTCCACGAGGTCTTTTAGTTGCCATTCATTATTCCTTTCTTTAAGTATGTCACCGTATTTCAGCCACTCGCTCCTGCCATTTCCTTGTTTTAGACCAGATACCTATGAAGTCTGATCTGGCTACGGTCGTCCACGCTCTGGTCACATCCCGAATAGATTACTGCAACGCACTCTACGTGGGGCTGCCTTTGAAGACAGTTCGGAAATTGCAATTAGTCCAGCGGGCGGCAGCCAGATTGCTAACGGGAGCTACATACAGGAGCATACCCCCCTGTTGTGTCAGCTCCACTGGCTGCCTGTCCAATTCCGGGCTCAATTCAAAGTGCTGGTTTTGACCTTTAAAGCTCTATACGGTTCTGGCCCAGCTTACTTGTCCAAACGCATCAGCCGCTATGTCCCACCTTATGTATTTTAATTGTTGAAGTGTTTTGGGGTTTATATTGTTATTATGTGGGCATCGAATTGTGCCGTGCTGTAAGTCGCTCTGAGTCCCCTTGGGGGTTGAGAAGAGCGGGTAAAATCCCGAAATAAATAAATAAATAAAAACCAACGGATATGTGGTCTACATATTGCCCAGTGCAAGGCCGCAGCCAGGATTTTGATTCGGGGGCTGAGTTTGGCTTTGGGGGCTGAGACTGGGTGGAAGAGGGTCTACCCTAGCAAACCTTTGTATTGTTATCCCAATAACCCCATTAATGTGGGATATAATGAGCATGGTGATCAGATCATGATATGAATAAACATAACAGTTTAAATGTACCAGTAAGGCCTTCTCGCGACCACCCTGAGAATTTCGGGGCTGAAGCCCCTTGGCCCTCCCCCCCCTGGCTACATGCCTGCCCCAGTGATAACCCTCCGCTTGTGTTTCCCAGCATCCACCCCAGAGATAAGCAGACGGTGGCCTATAGATTATCCCTTGGTGCACTGGCAGTTGCCTATGGTAAGAAAAGCCTGGTCTTCCAAGGGCCTTATCCTCAGACGGTGCAGGTGGATTCACACCTTGGACTCATCAAAGTCACCTACAATGAGCCCATTGAGCTTCGCCAATTGAGTGAGGAGATATTTGAGGTAGGTTTTGCATTGGTTGCGATACCCCTTTGCCTGAGCTCTGTTACTCAGCGGAGGGGGATCGAGGAATGCCATCTTATTTGTTCACTATGAAGAAGGGGCTGGACAGCTCCCTCTAGAGCAGTGTTTCTCAACCTTCCTAATGGTGCGACCCCTTAATACAGTTCCTCATGTTGTGGTGACCCCCTAACCATAACATTATTTTCATTGCTACTTCATAACTGTGTTGTTTGGGGGGGGGGGGGGGGTTAGGGTTGATTTTGTCATTTGGAAATTGTAGTTGCTGGGATTTATAGTTCACCTACAATCAAAGAGCATTCTCAACTCACCAACGATGGAATTGAACCAAACTTGGAACACAAAACTCCCATGACCAACAGCAAATACTGGAAGGGTTTGGTGGGCATTGACCTTGAGTTTGGGAGTTGTAGTTCACCCACATCCTGAGAGCACTATAGACTCAACAATGATGGATCTGGACCACACTTGACACGAATCCTCAATATACCCAAATGTGAACACAGGTGGAGTTTGGGGAAAATAGATCTTGACATTTGGGAGTTGTAGTTGCTGGGATTTATAGTTCATCTACAATCAAAGAGCCCATTGCGCCCCTACCAATGATAGAATTGGGTCAACATTCCACACAGAACCCTCATGCCTTGAAGGAACTAGCTGGCGTGAGCCTCCATCCCACCCTCACACACTCCCCCTTCACCCACACATGCACTATGCTGCCATGTGCCAAGCACACCTGCTCTCCCCTCCCTGCTTGGAGTCTCAGAATCAGCTTTCCCCTTGGCTGGGAGGCCTGCCAATCACAGCAGAGTAGAGCCTTAGGTGGGAGAATTCGCAGTCTGTTTCAAAAAAGAAAGAGAAGGGCAAGCGGAGAGATCTTCAACCTTCTCTGCGGAAGGGGTTCCTAAGACCAGCAGAAATACATGTTTTCTGATGGTCTTTTTGGCGACCCTCTGAAACCCTCACTTGAATTTCTGGGGGTCCCGACCCCCAGGTTGAGAAACACTGCTCTAGAGATCCTGCATTTACTTGATGCAGGATGAGCCCCTCCCAGTCGAATCTTATCTAGTTGGTGGTCATGTGTTCCCTATCAATATGTTCCCTGGTAGCACAGCAGGTTAAACTGCTGGGCTGCTGAACTTGACGATTGAAAGGTTGGCAGTTTGAACTGGGAGCGAGGTGAGCTCCCACAGTTAGCCCCAGCTCCTGCCAACCTAGCGGTTCGAAAACATGCAAATGTGAGTCCAGTGTTCCCTCACTTGTTGCTGGGATTAGGTTCCAGGAGCTCCCGCAATAAGTGAAAAACCGCGATGTAGGGACGCTCTATTTATTTAAATATTTATACATTATTTTAGTAGTTATACACTATTTTAAGTCTTTATAAACTTAAAATAAAGTGAGGTAAAGGAAGGAAAGGCCATTCAAGGTTATCGGGAGGGAGGACTTAGAGGAAAGCACCTGAAGAGCGGCGGCGCGGCAAAACCTCACAAACAGCTAAAATACATGATACATATTTTAAAAATTTTTTGAAATCTGTGAAAACAGTGAGTCCGCACACAAGTGAACTGCGAAGCAGCAAGGGAACACTGTAGATCAGAGATAGGGAACTCATAGCTCGGGAGCCAGATGTGGCTCTTTCATGATTGCATCTGGCTCTCCAGAGCAGCCTGGGCCTCGGCTCTCCCAGATGCAGCGGGAGGAAGGACGGCAGCTGTGGCGCGGATTTGCCGCTCCGCGCTCCATCGCCGCCTTCTCATCCCTTGCTCGGGCCCTGCGCCTCTTTCCTGGCAGTGGCGCCTCATCTTTCCTCTTTCGTTCTCGCCACGACCTCGGGGG
>JARBWK010001508.1:0-18786 GCA_030556195.1 Anolis apletophallus | reverse complement strand
GGAGAGTGGACCACAGATGATGGGACTTGCAGTACCTTCAGTAAATTTCATAATACCACTGCAATTCCCAACCATGATGGATCAAGGCCAAACTTGGCAAGAGCCAGAGCCCTCATATTGACCCACTCTCGTCCTGGAGCTTCTTGGAGGAGAGTGGACCACAGATGATGGGACTTGCAGTACCTTCAGTAATTTCATGATACCACTGCAACTCCCAACCATGATGGATCAAGGCCAAACTTGGCAGACAGAGCCCTCATGACCCACTCTACGTCCTGGTGTGGTCTGGAGGAGGTTAGACCAGTGTTTCCCAACCTTTTTTGAGCCGCGGCACACCTTTTACATTTGCAAAATCCTGGGGCACACCACCAACCAAAATGACTCTCTAACACAGTAATACATATAGTTAATATGTTTTTAAAATATATTTATACACTCAGTGTGAAACCTGGGGGTGTTTCGATGAACTCAACATAGATATCCTGGCAGGAATGGCAGAAAGACACAAACTTCCCACACAGAACTCCCACAACCAGGAGAAAATGCTATAAGAGTTTGGTGGGCACTGACCTTGAGATTTGGAGTTGTAGTTCACCTACATCCAGAGAGCACTGTGGACTCAAACAATGTTGGATCAGGACCAAACTTGGAATACTCAATATGCCCAAATGTGAACACAGATGGAGTTTGGGGGAAATAAACCTTGACATTTGGGAGTTGTAGTTGCTGGGATTGATACTTCCCCTACAATAAAGAGCATTCTGAACCCCACCAATGACAGAACTGGGCCAAACTTCCCACACAGAACCCCCAGCAGGAGCAAGAGGAGGTCTCTACTTGGGGAAAGGGAGGCAGGCCTTCCCAATGCATGGAGGAGAGACCAAGTAGACCAGTGTTTCCTAACCTTTTTGAGCCGTGGCACACTTTTAACATTAAAAAATCCGGGACACACCACCAACAAAATGACACAAAATGATACTGTAACACAGTAAAGAACGTCTGGGGGGTGGTGACCTGCTGGGAGGCCGAAGCCAGGGAGGAGGAGCCAGGCTACCATGCCCCATCCCTCCCAGCTTCAGTTCTCCCATTACCATCAGCCTTGAGGGGGGCAGTGCAGCCAGCATTGTGCTGGCTCTGCCACCGCTGGCTTGGGCACTGCCCCCTCAAGGCTGGAGAAGCTGGGAGCACTGAAGCCGGGGAAGGAGCTGCCAGGCCACGCCATGCCCCCCCCCTCCCCCTGGCTTCAGCTCTCCCACAGCTTCTCCAGCCTTGAGGGCAGTGCCAAACAGTGGGGGCAGAGGCAAATATGCTGGCGGCACTGCCCCTCAAGGCTGGAGAAGCTGTGGGAGCGCTGAAGCCGGGGGACGGGGCGGAGCCAGGCCGCACCATGCCCCGAACCCTCTTTCCGGCTTCAGTTCTCCCACAGCTTCGCCAGTTCTGAGAGGGCAGTGCAAAGCCAGCATTGTGCTGTCTCTGCCGCCGCTGGCTTGGCACCTGCCCTGAAGGCTGGCAAAGCTGTGGGAGTGCTGAAGCCGGGGGAAGTAGCGGAGCCAGGCTGCGTCATGCCTCCCTCCCCGGCTTTCAGCTCTCCCCCAGAGGAGGGGCATGAGCGGTGGACAGGCTTCAGTAGGCAGGGCCCCTCCGTGCGGCTTCAGCAAGCAGGCGAGAGTCATGGCGGATTGAGGCTGGTTGGGGAAATGGCCGAAGGAAGCGCGCCCTGGTCCCTTCTTTTCTTCACCGCCACCCCACCCTTCCTCCTCCCTCCTCCCAAGCAGCAGGAGTTTGGCAGGAGGGAGGGGGAGGAAGGGGTGGGGCAGAGCTTTCTCGCGGCACACCTGATGATCGCTCACGGCACACTAGTGTGCCACGGCACACTGGTTGAGAAACACTGAAGTAGACAATGGGTGGGAGGGGGTGGTTGTAGTAATTTTGTGCGTTTATCGAGGTAGGCTCTTAGGTTTTTATACTTCAACACACTAGACTCTCTCCCCTTCCTGAGGTTCCAATTTCCCACGGCACACCTGATGATTTCACGGCACACTAGTGTGCCCCCACACTGGTTGGGAAACACTGGGTTAACCATGGACGATGGGACTTACTGTGCCTTCACTAACGTCCTGACACCACTGTGAGTCACAGAAATAACTGCTAAAGACCAACTACTACGTTTCTCAAAAAACCTGGGCACCGCCGGGTCCCCAGGCTAGTAGTAAATAAAGAACAACACTCAAAACAAGGGAATTCCAGGCAAGAAACAACCTCTGAGAATGCCTGCCATAGATGTTATATAGCATAACAGGACAGCCGGGTATACATCAGAACTGCCCAACATGCATCAAAGTGCTTTTGATGTGCATCTTTCGATCCCCTTTTGAATGAGTGACCCAACGGGCAACAGATAGGCCAACTAAGTTAGATCAAAGAAGACATTCGATGCAACTGGGGAAAGCCTCCTGAAGCCGGAGAGCGCACGGGAAGAAAACCAGAGGGGAAGAGTGCCAACGGTCTTGGGCTCATCATCCGAGTCAACAGCAAGATAATCAACCAGGAAGGAGGGGAAAGGACGCCTGGAAAGATCTTGTCCAACTTGATTTGATTTGCCTAATCAATCCCCCGCCCTTCCTCAAGACGACTAAGAACGGACATACAAACACACCCGCACATTGCCAGTTGTAATAACACTATATAATAACACTAGCTGACTCGGCCACGCGTTGCTGTGGGATTTTTAAAACTTGGGGACTGTGTATTGTAGTTATGTATATGTGTATACGTGTAGCGTATATATGTGTACTTAAAGTGTATATGTGTGTTTGTATATGTATGTATGCGTGTATACTGTATGTGTTGATGTGTGTAAGTACAGGTGTTTTATGTATGTGTGTATGTGTATATTTGTATATTTCTGTGCATGTACAGTATATATGTGTGTGTGTGTGTGTGTTTCTGTGTTCCTTTCTTCTCCCCTCTTTCCTTCCTTCCTTCACTCCATCCTTCTATCCTTCCTTCCTTTCCCTCCCCTCCTTCCTGCTATCCTTCCTTTTCCTTCCTTCCTCCTCCCCTTTCCTTCCTTCCTTCACTCCATCCTTCCATCCTTTCCTTCCTTTTCCCTCCCTTCCTTCCTGCTATCCTTCCTTTTCCTTCCTTTCTTCTCCCCTCTTTCCTTCCTTCCTTCACTCCATACTTCTATCCTTTCCTTCCTTTCCCCTCCTGTCCTTCCTGCTATACTTCCTTTTTCCTTCCTTTCTTCTCCCCTCTTTCCTTCCTTCCTTCACTCCATACTTCTATCCTTTCCTTCCTTTCCCCTCATGTCCTTCCTGCTATACTTCCTTTTTCCTTCCTTCCTTCTCCCCTCTTTCCTTCCTTCCTTCACTCCATCCTTCTATCCTTTCCTTCCCCTCCCCCTCCTTCCTGCTATCCTTCATTTTTCCTTCCTTTCTTCTCCCCTCCTTCCTTCCATCCATTCTTCCTTCTATCCTTCCCTTCCTTTCTTCTTCCCTCCTTCCTTCCATCCATTCTTCCTTCTATCCTTCCTTTCCTTTCTTTTCCTCTCCTCTCCTTCCCTCCCTTCCTTCTTTCCTTTCTCTCTTTCCTGCCATTCCTCCCCTTTCTGTATCAGTCCTTGCTCCCCTTGTCTCAGTCCCTCCATTCCTTTCCCTACCTTTCCCTTCCACCACCAACATTCCGACTCTCTGAACTGCCAGGGGGCCCCAGCCTATATTCTAACTGAGGGAGTATTTGCATAATGCCTCTAATTGGTCAGCTCCACTAACATTCCGACGCTGTAAACTGCCAGAGGAAGGTGGTGTGGGGGATCATGGGGTTGTAGTCCATAATGTTGGGGTTTTGATTTGTGGCAGTTGGCTCTTTTTTTGGGCAGGGGGGGGTTTTTGGTAAGCATACCTCGTAGGGTTTTCTGGGTCTGTGGGCTGTTTTTGTGTTTCTGCCTTGTGTGGTTTCTTTGTCTATAAGACAGGACCCATGACATGGAGGATTTTATATATATAGATTTCTGTTCCTGGTTTGAAAGTGTTATTTCCTATTTTATTGTGCAGTCCTTACTTTGAAAGTAGTTGTTCTACTCCAGAAACACTATTTTTTTAAGGCTGCCACAAACTATGTTGAATGGGTTGAGGCTCGATGAGGATTCATTGGAAAATTCGAGCCAAACATGCTTGTGGATGTCCCTTCCACAAAGTGAAGTTTTGGCAGTTTAGTAAACTTTCTCCGCGTTTTTATGATAGAACCAATTAAAAAATGACATTTATCACCCAGGAACAAAAACCATGTTACAGAATGTAAGGTGCATCAATCTGTTGGGGAAAGCAGGCAAATAACACATTGAGGAGAAGACACGAGTGGCCTCAAGAAGAGGGTTCAATGTGTTGTCAAAGGCTTTCATAGCTGGAGTCGGTGGGTTGATGTGAGTTTTCTGGGCTGTCTGGCCATGTTCCAGAAGCATTCTCTCCTGACGTTGTCTACACCAGTGTTTCCCAACCTTTTTTGAGCCGCGGCACACTTTTTACATTTGCAAAAATCCTGGGGCACACCACCAACCAAAATGACACAAAGCGACACTCTAACACAGTAATACATATAGGTAATATGTTTTTAAATGTATTTATACACTCAGTGTGAAACCTGGGCCTGTTTCGATGAACACAACAGAGATATCCTGGCAGGAATGGCAGAAAGACACACACGAAGGTCTTGCTCAATTTATAGTTAGCACACAATCAAAGAGCATCCTGAACTCTTGCAAGAATGGACTTGAACCAAACTTGGCATATTGAACTCTCATTACCAACAGAAAGTACTGAAAGGGTTTGCTTGGGAATTGACCTTGAGTTTTGGAAGTTGTAGTTCAGCTACACCCAGAGAGCACTGTGGACTCCTGGCAGGAATGGCAGAAAGACACAAACTTCCCACACAGAACTCCCATAACCAAGAGAAAATGCTATAAGAGTGTGGTGGGCATTGACCTAGAGTTTTGGAGTTGTAGTTCACCTACGTCCAGAGAGCACTGTGGACTCAAACAATGTTGGATCAGGACCAAACTTGGCATGAATACTCAATATGCCCAAATATGAATGCAGATTGAGTTCAGGGGAAATAGACCTTGACATTTGGGAGTTGTAGTTGCTGGGATTTATAGTTCCCCTATAATCAAAGAGCTTTCTGAACCCCACCAATGATAGAACTGGGCCAAACTTCCCACACAGAACCCCCAGGAGGCAAGAGGAAGTCTCTAAGAACATAAGAACATAAGAAGAGCCATGCTGAATCGGGCCTCAGCCCATCTAGTCCAGCATTCTGTGTCACACAGTGGCCCACCAGTTGCACACAGGGATCTCTAGCAGAAAGGAGGGCAAAACCCTCACCTGCTACCGACCCCCCACAACCAGTACCCGGGGGAAATCCTGCCTGCCTCCATGAACACAGAGGTGGCACTTGGATGTCCATTTCAGTAACTACCGATACACTTGGTCTCCATGAATCTGTCTAATCCTGCCTTGAAGCTGTCCAGGCTGACCGCTGTCACAACCTCCTCTGGAAGTGAGTTCCATAACCCAATGACCCTCTGGGTGAAGAAATATTTCCCTTTATTAGTCCTAACTTTCCTACCTTGGAGCTTTAGGAGTGCCCCTAGTCCTAGTGTTGGGTGACAGAGAAAATATTTTTTCTTTATTCACCTTTTCTATCCCATGCATGATTTTATACACTTCGATCAAGTCACCTCTTAGACGCTATCTTTCAAGGCTGAAAAGACCAAGGCGTTGCAACCTGGTTTCATAAGGGAGCCGCTCCATCCCTTGGGTCATTCTTGTTGCCCTTCTTTGTACCTTTTCCACTTCCGTTATATCCTTCTTAAGGTGCGGAGACCAGAATGGTACACAGTACTCCAGATGTGGCCTCACCATCGATTTGTAGAGAGGTAATACAACGTTTGCTGACCTATTTTCGATTCCCTTCCTGATCATGCCAAGCATAGAATTTGCTTTTTTCGCTGCTGCTGCGCACTGGGTTGACATCTTCATTGAGCTGTCCACCAAGACCCCGAGATCGCTTTCCTGGTTTGTCTCGAAAAGCTTTGACCCCATCAATTGGTAGGTGTATTTGGGGTTCTTTTGCCCCGATGTGCATGACTTTACACTTGTTTAGGTTAAAATGCATTTGCCACTTTGTTGCCCATTCACTCAATTTCGAGAGATCTTTCTGGAGCTCTTTACAGTCAGTTTCATTTTTAACTACCCTGAACAGTTTAGTGTCGTCTGCAAACTTTGCTACCTCAGAATTCACTCCTACATCCAGATCATTAATGAATAAATTAAAAAGTAACGGACCCAAAACTGAACCTTGGGGTACGCCACTTCCCACCTCTTTCCACCCAGAGAAGTGTCCGTTTATTACCACCCTTTGTTTCCTACAGTTTAGCCAGGTTCCAATCCAGGACAAGACCTGTCCCCTGACTCCATGGCTGAGGAGCTTGTTTAGGAGCCTTTGGTGAGGGACTTGGTCAAAAGCCTTTTGAAAGTCAAGGTAAACAATATCAATTGGGTCCCCTTTACCTATGTGTTTATTTACACCCTCAAAGAATTCTATCAAGTTAGTAAGACATGATTTGCCTTTGCAGAAACCATGTTGATTTTCCTTCAGCAATGCCTGTTCTTCTATGTGCTTAGTAATATTTTTTCTTTAATAATGGTTTCCATCACTTTGCCTGGAACTGAGGTTAGACTAACTGGCCTATAATTTCCTGGATCACCCCTGGATCCTTTCTTGAAGATCGGAGTTACATTTGCCTCCCTCCAGTCCTCGGGTACGGTGCCTGATCTTAGAGAAAGGTTATATATTTTGGCTAGAATTTCAGCAATCTCACACTTGAGTTCCTTAAGAACTCTGGGGTGGATGGGGAAAGGGAAAGGGAGGCGGGACTTCTCAATGCATGGAGAGGGAGAGACCAAGTAGACAATGGGTGGGGAGGGGGGTGGTTGTAATTTTGTGCCTTTATAGATGTCGGTTTCTTAGGGTTTTTATACTTCAACACACTAGACTCTTCCCCCCCCCCCCTTCCTGGAGGTTCCAATGTCCCATGGCACACCTGATGATCGGTTCACGGCACACTAGTGTGCCCCGGCACACTGGTTGAGAAACACTGGTCTACACGCCTGTTCCCCACCCGGTTTCAAACGCACAAGCCCAGGAAGGAACCAACACCTTGAAACCACACAAGCCCAGACTCTCTACAACACCTTGGAGAGCTCTGTGCATAAAAGGCGAAGGAGCAGGAGCTGGAATGCGCCCTGCTTGGGGGCTTCTAAAAGGTTGAAACCAAGGCAAGAGGGACTAAGAGAGGGTTATAGTTGTCTACATGCCTGTTCCCCACCCGGTTTCAAACCCCACAAGCCCAGGAGGGATCCAACACCTCGGGAAACCCAATGTGTAAAGGCGAAGGAGGAGATGGAAAGGGACCTGGATGCGCCCTGCCTGTTTGGGGGCTTCTAAAAGGTCTAAACCAAAAAGAGTGGGACCAGGAAAGGATTAGAGTTGTCTACACGCATGTTCCCCACCTGGTTTCAAACCCCACAAGCCCAGGGGGGATACAATACCTTGGGAAACCCAATGCGTAAAGGCGAAGGAGGAGATGGAAAGGGACCTGGATGCGCCCTGCCTGTTGGGGGGCTTCTAAAAGGTCGAAACCAAGGAGAGAGGGACTAGGAGAGGGTTAGAGTTGTCTACATGCGTGTTCCCCACCCGGTTTCCAACTCCGCAAGCCCAGGAAGGAACCAACACCTTGGGAAACCCAATGCGTAAAGGCGGAGAAGTAGCTGGAAAGGGACCTGGATGCACCCTGCCTGTTTGGGGGCTTCTAAAAGGTCTAAACCAAGGGGAGAGGGACTAGGAAAGGATTAGAGTTGTCTACACGCCTGTTCCAAACCCGGTTTCAAACCCCACAAGCCCAGGAGGGATCCAACACCTTGGGCCCAGAACCACCTTGAATGCGTATAAGGCGGAGGAGGAGAAGCTGGAAAGGGACCTGGATGCGCCCTGCCTGTTGGGGGGCTTCTAAGAGGTCTAAACCAAGGAGAGAGGGACCAGGGAAGGATTAGAGTTGTCTACACGCGTGTTCCCCACCCGGTTTCAAACTTCACAAGCCCAGGAGGGATCCAACACCTCGGGAAACCCAATGCGTAAAAGGCGAAAGCGAAGAGACTCGGACTTGGGAAGTGACCCAATGCGTAAAGGCGAAGAAGGAGCTGGAAAGGGACCTGAATGCGCCCTGCCTGTTTGGGGGCTTCTAAAAGGTCTAAACCAAGGGGAGAGAGACTAGGAGAGGATTAGAGTTGTCTACACGCCTGTTCCAAACCCGGTTTCAAACCCCACAAGCCCGGGAGGGATCCAACACCTCGGGAAACCCAATGCGTAAAGGCGAAGGAGCTTGAAAGGGACCTGGATGCGCCCTGCCTGTTTGGGGGCTTCTAAAAGGTCTAAACCAAGGGGAGAGGGACTAGGAGAGGATTAGAGTTGTCTACACGCCTGTTCCAAACCCGGTTTCAAACCTCACAAGCCCGGGAGGGATCCAACACCTCGGGAAAACCAATGCGTAAAAGCCGAAAGCGAGGAGACTCGTGCGTAAAGGCGAAGACGGAGCTGGAAAGGGACCTGGATGCGCCCTGCCTGTTTGGGGGCTTCCAAAAGGTCTAAACCCAGGAGAGAGGGACTAGGGAAGGATTAGAGTTGTCTACACGCCTGTTCCAAACCCGGTTTCAAACCCCACAAGCCCGGGGGGGATCCAACACCTCGGGAAGCCCAATGCGTAAAAGCCGAAAGTGAGGAGACTCGTGCGTAAAGGCGAAATGCAAGAGGCGCAAGAAGGCGCAAGGCAGGGCAAAAGGGAAAGGGACCCTCTCCGGGTTTCTTTCCTTTCCCCGACCCCCAGCCCCTCTTCTCTCTCACTCACCTGTCGTCGTTCTGGAAGCTCTGGTCGCCCAGAAGCAGGTCCCGGAAGCGGTACCCCAATGCGAGGGCTTCTCAGGCAAAGGGAGCACCTCGGAGTCCACGTCGCTCCTGGAGCCTAAGAGGGAGGAGGAGGAGGAGGTGAGTGTGGGAGCCGCCTCCTCCCCGCCCTGCTTCGGGTGAAACTGGAGCTCCTTCCCGGGCTGGTTCAGAACCCCTCGGGAGCGCCAAGGCTGGCATCCGGGGAGAGAAGGAGAATCACACACACGCAGGTTCCCCAATGGCAAGCCAAGCCTCTCTCTCCAGCCCACCCGTGGATCTCTCCTCCCCTCTTGCGGCCAGCACCGAATCCAAGGCTCCCAAAGGGGCCCCCCAGGCAGGAGGGCACAAGCCAGGAGAGGTCTACGGTAATTTTATATGGTAAGCCAGTGTTTCTCAACCTGGGGGTCGGGACCCCTGGAGGGGTCGTGAGGGGATGTCAGAGGGGTCGCTAAAGACCATCAGAAAATACATTATTTTCTGTTGGTCATGGGGATTCTGTGTGGAACTTTTGGCTGAATTCCCTCGGTGGTGGGGTTCAGAATGCTCTTTGATTGTAGGTGAACTATAAATCCTAGCAACTTCAACTCCCAAATGTCAAGGTCTATTTTCCTCAAACTCCACCAGTCTTCACATTTGGGCATATTGAGGATTTGTGCCAAGTTTGGCCCAGATCCATCATTTTTTGAGTCCACAGTGATCTCTGGATGTAGGCGAACTACAACTCCAAAACTCAATGTCAATGCCCACCAAACCCTTGCAGTATTTTTAGTTGGCCATGGGAGTTCTGTGTGCCAAGTTTGGTTTGATTCCATCGTTGGTGGAGTTCAGAATGCGCTTTGTTTGAACAATAAATCCCAGCAACTACAACTCCCAAATGACAAAATCAATCCCCCCACCAACCCCAGCAGTATTTAAATTGGGGCGTATGGGGTCTTTGTGCCAAATTTGGTCCAGTGAATGTACCGTATTTTTCGCACCATAAGGCGCACCTGCTGATAAGACGCACCTTGATTTTTGAGGAGGAAAATTGGGGAAAAAAAAATTGGGGCTGGTTAACATGGAGGGAGGGAGGCGCTGGAGCAGAGGGGGGCGCGCGATGTACTTACGCTATATTCGCGCCCTCTCCGGCGGCTCCCGGTGGCTCCTGTGCATGCCCATACTCTCGAGGAACGGGGGCGGAAGAGGGGACTCGTGGGGCGGGCTCGCCACTCACGGACCGGGAGGAGGAGGGGGAGGCCACGAGGGCGGCCCCCACGGCGGCGCAGCGGCAGCCGTGGCAGCCGCAGCAGCAGCAGCAGAGGAAGGGCCCGAAGCCAGAGGCGCTTCTTCCTGACGCCAGGAAGAAGCGCCTCTGCCAGGAGGAAGGGAGAGGCCCGCGCGCTGCAAGAACGCCCGGAAAAAGAGGCCGGAGGGAGGAGGGAACTCTTCCTCCCCTCCCCCTCCCTGCGGCCTCTCTTTCGGGCCTCCTTACAGCGCGCGCGGCCTCCCCTCCTTCCTCGGCAGAGGCGCTCTTCCTGACGTCAGGAAGAAGCGCCTCTGGCTTCGGGCCCTTCTTCTGCTTCTGCTGCTACGGCTGCCGCTGCGTCGCCGTGGGGGCCCCTCGTGGCCTCCCCTCCTTCCGGGTCCGTGAGTGGCGAGCCCGCCCCACGAGTCCCCTCTTCCGCCCCGTTCTCGAGTATGGGCATGCACAGGAGCCACCGGGAGCCGCCGGAGGGGCGCGAATATAGCGTAGTACACGCGCCCCTCTGCTCCAGCTCCCCTCCCCCATGTTATGTATTGCTCCATAAGACGAGCTTATTTTTCTTCCTACTTTGGGAGGAAAAAAACTGCGTCTTATGGTCCGAAAAATACGGTAAATACATCCTGCATATTTACAATTCATAAAGAGAAATATTACAGTTATTACAATAGCAACTAAAGTACTTTTATGAGTGGGGGCCACCACAACATGAGGAACTGTATTAAGGGGTCACGGCATTAGAAAGGTTGAGAACCACTGTGGTAAGCGAACATTATTTTGGCGCCCCCCCCCCCATGCAAAACAAATATACAATTATAATATCACAATACCATTAGTAGTATTATATTGTATATACAACATATTATAATACATACTCATATCTATATTATATCATAATTACATTATACTACATTACAATAGAATTATATTATAATACACTAGCTGTACCCGGCAGGCGTTGCTGTGCCCTATTTAGGAGTTGCGAGAAAGTCTGAGTATGTAAGGGCTGGAATTGATGTGACTTACGGTCTTGGTGGGGTCATGGCTGTGTCGTTGTGGGTTGTTCTGGTGGGTGGGATGTTGAAGTCCTGGGGAGTTGTCGGTGTGTGGTGTTGCTGGCGTTCTGCAGAGCTTGTGGATATACAATGTTTTTTGTCTTTCCGCCTGCTGTGTTGATGTAGAGGTTGATGCTTGTGTGGGTGGGGTACTTTGGAAGTGAGTGGAGGTACTTGAAATCCCATCATCCATGGTGTGCCCTCCTCTAAACTGCAGTTGGATGGAGTGTGGGTCATGGGGGCACTGTGTGCCAAGTTTGGTCTTTATCGGTCTTGGTTCTGGGCCACAGTGGTCTGTGGGGAATGAAGGGTTTGAAAGTACTACAAATCCCATAATCCATGGAGGTACATCAAATCCCATCATCCATGGTCCACCCTCCTCCAAACTGCAGTAGAATGTAGCGTGGGTCATAGGGGCTCTGTGTGCCAAGGTAGGTTGCTGTCAATTCAGGCCATACACAATGTCCCATGAGCTGAGGCCTAGTCGGGAAAATCAAGTTAATGAAGCCTTACTGTCAATTCAGAGCGTAAACAGCATCCCATTAAGTGAGGCCTAGTCAGGGAAATTAAGTTAATGAAGCCTTACTGTCAATTTTGGGCGTGGTCTGTGATTTGTAGGGGTGTAAATTTTCTGTGGGAAGTGATTTGGGTGTTTGTGTTTGTGCCTCAGCCCTTTGCCTTATCCTCCTCTGACAGTTTATTATGGGTCGGAATGTTCATGTTGGCTGGCCAGTACAGGAGTTATGCAAATCCGCCCTTATTGGCAGCCAATCATGTTGTCAGAATGTAGAGGCTGGGAGAGTCGTTGGCAGCCCCGGAGGATGCTGGGAAATGTCGGGTTTTTTACTCGTTGTTTTGGGGGCCTTTTAGGTTTGTCTTTGCTACAAACCTACCTTGCTTGAGGCCTATTTCTGTTGGCAAGTTTGGTGTTTCTGCGTTATAAGGTTTCTCTGTTTGGGACGGTCGTTCCATGACGGGAACCCCTTTATATAATAGATTGACATTCTAATATAATATAACATTCTATTATATTATTATAAAATAATAATAAATAGAATTATTTATTTAAATAAAATTATCCTCTACTAAATATTTTCATGACTCCTATAAAACTCAAATAACCCCAAATAAAGTAAAATAAAATATGATATATTGCTATTGTGTACAATACCACTATACTGCAATACTGTTTGTAATATTACATGTAATATAAAATATATCATTATTCTATTGTTATATTGTATTTTTATTATATTGTATGACAATATGAAGCAGAACTGTATAATAATCAACAAGAAATGCAATGTAAATGCATCAAAATCAGAATATATTCCCTTCCACCCGACTCATAATCCATAGGAGTGAGTCTCCCATAAGTCCAAAATTAGGATCCCAATGTAAATGCAAATAGAAAAACAGCCAAAATGTTCAAATGAGGTCGAATACAGGC
Organism: Anolis apletophallus; assembly: GCA_030556195.1. NCBI lineage: Eukaryota > Metazoa > Chordata > Lepidosauria > Squamata > Anolidae > Anolis > Anolis apletophallus. Next base: position 6,041 of record JARBWK010001508.1, on the reverse strand, counting down.
AGCGCGGCCTGGGGAAACTTGGGCCCTCCCTCCCTCCCTCTAGGTGTTTTGGACTCAACTCCCACAACTCCTCATAGCCTCAGGCCCTCAGGTCTAGACAGAAATAGAGCCGAAGAAAGGAAGGAGGGAGAGAAGAGGTCGCAGAGGAGGAGGAGAAGGAAAGCCCTTCATTCATTCCTTCACTTACACTTCCTTCACTGATTCTTTTCTCCTTCCCCACAAACGTGCGTGCGGCGGAGACAAAGGGAGAGGGGAAGCACTCCCTGCCTGCCCGATAGGGAGTGCTTTGCTTACAGGCTTCTGCGCAAGGGAGCTACTGGGCATGCGCGGAGGTTTTCGCGCATGTGCAGTTGCTCCTGCGCTCAACTTCATCTCCGGAGCAACTGCGCCTGCGCAAAAACCTCCGCACATGCACAGAAGCGGCGTCAGAGCGCACAAGGCCGGGGCCCAAAAGCAGGGAGCTGCAGCTCTGTCTGAGGAACATCGGCAGGGCCAGGATGGCGCCCCATGCGGCCAGGATGGCGCCCCCTTCCCAGATGGCGCCCTAGGTGGCCGCTTACTTGGCCTACCTGTAGGACCGCCCCTGCTTCCAAACCACCAGGAAAGGAAGGAGACTCCAGCCTGGAATAATACCGTGTTTCCCCGATAGTAAGACACCCCCGATTGTAAGACGGATTGGGGGTGTTAGGGGGGTCAGCTAATATAAGCCGTACCCCGAAAGTAAGACGTACCCCGTCGCCACGCCGCCGCCGACGCCACGCCGACGCCTACGCAACCGGCCCCATCGGCCGCGGCACACCTCCGCGGCGCACCTTTCTGCGCGTGCTTTCCTGCACCGCCGGTCGCGCACGCGCAGTCGTAGTCACTCCCCAGCACTAGCGCCTGTAGACGTTTCGGCACGTGTGCGGCCGGCGGCCGGCGGCGCACGCGCAGTCGCAGTCGCTCCCAAGCACGCCGGCCGCTCCACAGTCACTCCCACGCGCGCTGGCTCCAAAGCGCAGGCATGCTTGGGAGTGACTGCGACTGCGCTGCTTGCTGCCAGCGGCGCAGGAAGGCACACGCAGAAAGGTGCGCCACGGAGGTGTGGCGGCGGCGGCGACGTGGGCGTAGCGGCGGCGGTGTGGGCGTGGCGACGGGTACGTCTTACTTTATATAAGACGTACCCCGAAAGTTTCTGCGCGTAGCGTCGGCGGCGCAGGAAGGCATGCGCAGAAAGGTTGCGGCGGCGGCGTGGCCATAGCGGCGGCGGTGGTGTGGGCGTGGCGATGGGGTACGTCTTACTTTTTGGGTACATCTTATATTAGCTGACCCCTGACACTCGATCCGTCTGCCGCTTTGGAGCCAGCGCTTGGGAGCGACTTTGGAGCGGCAGGCGTGCTTGGGAGCGACTGCGCGTGCACCGCCGGCTGCCGGCCGCGCATGCGCAGAAACGTCTACAGGCGCTATAGCTTGGGAGCGACTGCGACTGTGCGTGCGCGGCCGGCGGCGCAGGAAGGCACGTGCAGAAAGGTGCGCTGCGGAGGTGTGGCGGCGGCGGGGGCGTAGCGGCGGCGGTGTGGACGTGGCGACGGGGTACATCTTACTTTATATAAGATTACCCCGAAAGTAAGATGTAGTGGGACTTTTCGGGGGGGGGGAGAAAGTAAGACGCTGTCTTACTTTCGGGGAAACACGGTAGAACCATAGGGTTGAAATGGAACCCAAGGGTGATCCAGTCCAACTCTCTTCTTCCAGGCAAGAAGGCACAATCCAATCCCTCCTGACAGATGGACCTCCAATCTCTGCTTCCAAACCTCCAGGAAAGGAAATCATAGAATCATAGGGTTGAATGGAAGAAGATTGGTTAAAAAGGATGTACAGATGGTACGTCACACCAGAAAAAATCGCGAAGTGTTATCAAAAAGTAAACGTCAGGTGCTGGAAATGCGGAGAACGACTTGGCTCCTTCGACCACAGTGGTTGTCAACCTTTCTAATGCCGTGACCCCTAAATACACTTCCTCAAGTTGTGGTGACCCCCAACTATATTTTTGTTGCTACGTCAACTGCGTTGGCAAGCGCGCGAGGGAAAGAGGGATGGACGCACATAAGTCGAAGGAAAAGAAAGTCCTTGGGGAGGGGAGAGAGAGAGAGAGAGAGACCGAAGGTGTGCAGAGACCTTGCCTTAAATCAGGGCTGTCCAACTTCTACCGACCCAGGGGCCTGAATTCTGGTCACTGATGACCTGGGGGGCTGTAGGGTCTGCCCCCACCCCCGACTCCGCCCTCTCCCCCCGGCTCCTCCCCACCCCGCCCCACCCCATGCATGCATACAGTCAAATATAGTCTTTTACTGAGATAAAATGCAGGGATAAGATATTAAATTATTTTAATTTAATATTAAATATATTTAATTCTATCCTCCCCCCTTATTTTAATTTAATATTAAATATATTTAATTCCATCCTCCTCCCCTTATTTTAATGTATCCCATCTCCCCTTATTTCATCTTTAAATATATTTAATTGTATATTTAATACATGAGGGGAGATGGGGGGAGGGAATGAGGAGCCCCCTGAGGAGCCCCCTGCTTCGGCCTACCTTTTCCAAACGCGCAGGATCCAGGAGTACCCGGACGACGAGAGAGGCGACGACCGACTGAGCCGAAGAAGGTCCTAATCGCGCCTGTGGGCCTCAGCGATCCAGTAGTCAAGTAGCCGAAGAGTATCACGAGAATACACAATCCACACGGGATTTCGCTGTCAACGCCGGCGTGATCTCGCGTTGACAGCGAAACCCGTGTGGATTGCGTATTCTCGCGATACTTGCTCCAAAACCCGGAAGTAGGTATTTTTAAAAAATTTATTATTTATTTTATTTTTCAATTTTTATTTTTTATTAAAAAGCTTAGGGGGCCGGAGGGAAGGGGCTGGGGGGCCGTATACGGCCCGCGGGCCGCCGGTTGGACGACCCTGCCTTGAATCACCACACGACCAGGAATGAAGGAAGCAAATTCAATTGTTTCTGCCTCAAAAGTCCATGGATGTGGGAATACAGAAGGACGCATGGCTCCTTTAATGCAAAAATAACGAACTGCGCATCTGTGTGCGTCAGGCCAGCTGCCCTTCTTATATAATGCCATTTAAAAAAATAAGAGAGAAGAGTTCCTTCCTTTTTTATTCGGACTGGCCTTTGTTACCGGGTTGCGACAGAGGGGTCTTCTGAAGGGGAAGCTGCATTTTTGGCTTTCCTTGCTACGTTTGACTATGTGTATTCGTGTTTTTAATAGGCTTTTAAATGGTCATTGTTGACATATTGTCGAAGGCTGTCATGGCCGGAATAACTGCGTTGTTGTGAGTTTTCCGGGCTGTTTGACCGCGTTCCAGAAGCGTTCTCTCCTGACGTTGCGTGTGGATGGGAGACCATCCTCCCGCCATCAGCCTGGAATCGAGCCAGACAGGTTCTGACTGAGAATCCTGCAGCAGAGAGTTCCGCAGTCCCCTGCTGCCACGTAGGCCGGACTGCATAAGAACAAAGACCAGAAAATAGCCTTTTTCTTCCTTCTTTCCTTCTGCCTCTGCCTGTGCTCCATTCTCCCTAGATCAGTGTTTCCCAACCAGTTTGCCGGGGCACACTAGTGTGCCGTGAGCGATCATTAGGTGTGCCGTGGGAAATTGGATCCTCCAGGAAAGGGGGGAGAGAGTCTAGTGTGTTGAAGTATAAAAACCCTAAGAAACCTACCTCGATAAAGGCACAAAACTACAACCACCCCCCCTCCCCACCCGTTGTCTACTTGGTCTCTCCCTCTCCATGCATTGGGAAGGCCCGCCTCCCTTTCCCCAAGTAGAGACCTCCTCTTGCCTCCTGGGGGTTCTGTGTGGGAAGTTTGGCCCAGTTCTATCATTGGTAGGGTTCAGAATGCTCTTTGATTGTAGGGGAACTATAAATCCCAGCAACTACAACTCCCAAATGTCAAGGTCTATTTCTCCTGAACTCCATCTACGTTCATATTTGGGCATATTGAGCATTCATGCCAAGTTTGGGCCTGATCCAACATTGTTTGAGTCCACAGTGCTCTCTGCATATAGGTGAACTACAACTCCAAAACCCAAGGCCCACCAAACTCTTACAGCATTTTCTCTTGGTTATGGGAGTTCTGTGTGGGAAGTTTGTGTCTTTCTGCCATTCCTGCCAGGATATCTATGTTGTGTTCATCGAAACAGGCCCAGGTTTCACACTGAGTGTATAAATACATTTAAAAACATATTAACTATATGTATTACTGTGTTAGAGTGTCGTTTTGTGTCATTTTGGGTTAGTATTAGTATGTTTTGTGTGTGTGTGTGTGTGTCTTTCTGCCATTCCTGCCAGGATATCTATGTTGTGTTCATCGAAACAGGCCCAGGTTTCACACTGAGTGTATAAATACATTTAAAAACATATTAACTATCTGTATGACTGTGTTAGAGTGTCATTTTGTGTCATTTTGGTTGGAGGTGCGCCCCAGGATTTTGCAAATGTAAAAAGTGTGCCGCGGCTCAAAAAAAGGTTGGGAAACACTGCCCTAGATAGCCACTGCCACAATGGAGAGCCCTTTTTCAAAATAGCAACCTCAGCTTTTCTCCCAAAGACACACTTGTATCCCTCTCTGCCACATGGTTCAAAACACATAAAAACACACCTTTCCCAAGCGGCAGAATCTCTGCCCGCTTCCCCCAGGCGCCATCTTGGTGCCTGGGGGCAGGGGAAATGCAATAAACACACTAAGTCAAAAGACTGCGATATAAAAATCTATTTCACACACATATATTGTAAACAACACTAGGATACATACATATCAGGTTCCACACAGATCATGCCAATGCACATAATTCGCATTAGGAAGGCGCAAATACAAGTCGGATACAAATCCGCAAATATCTAACTCAGTGTTTCCCAACCTTTTTTGAGCCGCGGGACATTTTTTACATTGACAAAATCCTGGGGCACACCACCATCCAAAACGACACAAAATGACACTCGAACACAGTCATACGTATAGTTAATATGTTTTATACACTCGGTGTGAAACCTGGGCCTGTTTCGATGAACACAACAGAGATATCCTGGCAGGAATGGCAGAAAGACACAAACTTCCCACACAGAACTCCCATAACCAAGAGAAAATGCTATAAGAGTTTGGTGGGCATTGTCCTTGAGTTTTGGAGTTGTAGTTCACCTATATCCAGAGAGCACTGTGGACTCAAGCAATGTTGGATCAGGACCAAACTTGGCATGAATACTCAATATGCCCAAATACGAATGCAGATGGAGTTCAGGGGAAACAGACCTTGACATTTGGGAGTTGTAGCTAAGTATGTGTACAATACAGTCGAACCCCCTATCAATCAGTAAATATAGGAACAAAGAGGCAATGCGATGGGCAGTTAAACATAAATCAATATTGTATTATAAACATCAGCATTGTGATACACAAGTATCCAAACCTCAACAAATAATATGGTGCAATCCTCTCACTTTAAGGAAATCAACGGCCGTTGCATGCAAGCATCCCCCATGTATATCATAACAAAATACAAAAGGCAAAACTGGGACTTCCCAGCAATATAGTCAGTGATGCTTCAGGACACTAAATAGGTCCTCACAATAAACATAAAAATAAAGATAAACAAGCCCCCCCCGTGGTGACCTGTGGCTGAAAGCCTTCAACCCGAACTCGGCAAGAGCGCAACAAGCGGGCGCTGGCCGGGCGGACGTGTCTCCGCCTCCCAAAGGTGGGGGCCGGAGCGCGGTTTACTGTAAACAAGGATGCTCGTGAGCGTTGCAAACGGCCTGGCAAATGCGGCGTAGAGAGGTTCCCAAGTACGAAATGATTCCAAGGTGGAGGAGGTGTGTCGTCGACGGGATGAAGTACCGAGATCTTTCCCGTTTCGGGTCCTTCCTCAGGACGATCCACAACCGGGAATATACACAACTGTACATAAAATAAACACAATATAAAACCTCTAAAGAAGCATAGGTGGGTCAATGGGCAGGGTAGGAAAGGATAAGCTTACCAAATGTT
>JARBWK010001507.1:0-18805 GCA_030556195.1 Anolis apletophallus | reverse complement strand
CACAGAGCCCCTATGACCCACGCTACATTCTACTGCAGTTTGGAGGAGGGTGGACCATGGATTATGGGATTTGCTGTACCTCCATGGATTATGGGATTTGTAGTACTTTCAAACCCTTCATTCTCCACAGACCACTGTGGCCCAGAACCAAGACCAATAAAGACCCAACTTGGCACACCATGCCCCCCATGACCCACACTCCATCCAACTGCAGTTTAGAGGAGGGCACACCATGGATGATGGGATTTCAAGTACCTCCACTCACTTCCAAGTACCCCACCCACACAAGCATCAACCTCTACATCAACACAGCAGACGGAAAGACAAAAAACATTGTATATCCACAAGCTCTGCAGAACGCCAGCAACACCACACACCGACAACTCCACAGGACTCCAACATCCCACCCACCAGAACAACCCACAACGACACAGCCATGACCCCACCAAGACCGTAAGTAACATCAATTCCAACTCTTACATACTCAGACTTTCTCGTATCTCCTAAATAGGGCACAGCAACGCATGCTGGGTACAGCTAGTATATAATAAAGTGGAATGTGTGTGTGTGTGTGTGTGTATGTGTGTGTGTATGTATGTACGTATGTACGTATGTATGTGGCAGCGTTCTGATTGGCTCCCGGCCTCTACATTCTGACAACATGATTGGTTGCCAGTGAGCGAGTATTTGCATAACTCCTCTAATTGGCCAGCCAACACGAACATTCCGACACTCTAAACTGCCAGAGCGGGGTCAAGCAAAGGCCTGACGCAGTCAGCCATGGTGGGAGATTCAGACCAAAACACTTTGCGGCTCCCAACAATGACAGAACAAGACCAAACTTGGCACACAGAGCCTCCATGACCCACTTTACATCCTGGTGCAGTTTGGAGGAGGGCAGACCATGGATGATGGGACTTGAAGTACCTCCAATCACTTCCCCAGACCGCTGCTACACTCATCCACTGACTGATCAAGACCAAACTTGGCACACAGAGCCCCCATGACCCACTTTACATCCTGGTGCAGTTTGGAGGAGGGTGGACCATGGACGATGGGACTCGCAGTGCCTTCACTAACTTCCTGACACCACTGCGAGCCACATAAATCACTGTTAAAGACTAACTAATACGTTTCTCAAATAACCCAGGCAGGGCCGGGTCCCCAAGCTAGTATATAATAAAAGAGAAGGTTTTATGCATGTTTGTGGATATGTGCCAGCTTTCTGATTGGCTCCCACTGTGGGATTATTTGCATAAAGGACCTCTGATTGGCCAGCCTCAGAACTCCAACATTCTAAGGCACCAAACAGAGGGGAGTGCTTGCCACGGAGGGAGTATTTGCATAAAGGACTCTGATTGGCCAAGCTCAGCACTTCAACATTCTAAGGCAGCAGACAGAGGGGATTGGTTGCCCCTGAGGGAGTATTTGCATAAAGCACTCTGATTGGCCATCTACATTCCAACATTCTAAGGTGACGCAGAGGGAAAAGGAAAGGCCTCAGGCAGGCAGTCACTGTGGCCCACAGCAATGACGGATCAGGACCACACTTGGCACACAGGGGCCCAATGGCCCACTTCACAACCTGGTGTGGTTTAGGGCAGGATGGGCCACAAATGATGGGATTTGCAGTACCTTGCCTGATACACTTCCCAAACAACACTGTAGCCCTTATAAATCACAGACCAGGCCCAAAATTGACAGCAAGGCTTCCTTTACTTAATTTTCCTGACTAGGCCTCAGCTCATGGGATATTGTTAGGCTTCCTCAACTTGATTTTCCTGACTAGGCTCCCAACAATGACAGAACAAGAACAAACTTGGCACACAGACCCCCCCCCCCCCCCGATGCACCCTACATCCTGGTGCAGTTTGAGGAGGACGGACCACAGATGATGGGACTTGAAGTACCTTCACTCACTTTCTGAGACTGCTGCCACCCTCATCCAATGACTGATCAAGACCACACTTGGCACACAGAGCCCGCATGACCCACTTTACATCCTGGTGCAGTTTGAGGAGGACGGACCACGGATGATGGGACTTGAAGTACCTTCACTCACTTTCTGAGACTGCTGCCACCTCATCCAATGACTGATCAAGACCACACTTGGCACACAGAGTCCCCATGACCCACTCTACATCCTGGTGCAGTTTGAGGGAGGACGGACCACGGATGATGGGACTTGAAGTACCTTCACTCACTTTCTGAGACTGCTGCCACCTCATCCAATGACTGATCAAGACCACACTTGGCACACAGAGCCCCCATGACCCACTCTTCATCCTGGTGCAGCTTCGAGGACGGACCACGGATGATGGGACTTGAAGTACCTTCACTCACTTTCTGAGACGGCTGCGAACCTCATCCAATGACTGATCAAGACCACACTTGGCACACAGAGCCCCCATGACCCACTCTACATCCTGGTGCAGTTTGAGGGAGGACGGACCACAGATGATGGGACTTGAAGTACCTTCACTCACTTTCTGAGACTGCTGCCACCCTCATCCAATGACTGATCAAGACCACACTTGGCACACAGAGTCCCCATGACCCACTCTACATCCTGGTGCAGTTTGGAGAACGGGGTACCATGGACGATGGGACTCGCAGTACCCTCACTAACTTCCAGAAACCACTGCAAACCACATAACCAACTGATAAAGACCAACCTTGCCACACAATGCCTTATAAAACAACAACGCAACGACAATAACAAAACAATACAATCAATATAACTTAAACATAAGCAATAATAGACCATTTAAAACCATTATGGCCGGGCCAGACATAAATGATTAAACATTTAAAAATAAATAAACACTGGTTGCGAACAGAGGTAGAATCTATGGATCCTCAACCTTCCTAATGCCGCGACCCCTTCCTAGGCCGGGGGAGCCGCCGAAAAAAAGGGCAGAAGGCGGCGCCAACGGCAGCGCGTCACAGGCCTGGCGAGACGCGCTGCCACTGGGCACCGCCTGCTCCTCCTTTTTCGGCGCCCCCTCCCTTCCTAGGCCGGGAGCCGCCGGGGCAGAAGGCGGCGCCACGCAGCGCGTCACAGGCCTGGCGTGACGCTGCCCCTTGGCACCGCCTACTCCTCCTTTCGCGCCCCCCTCTCTTCCTAGGCCGGGGGCCGCGAAAAGGGCAGAAGGCAGCGCCAACGGCAGCGCATCACAGGCCTGGCGTGACGCGCTGCCCCTTGGCACCGCCTACTCCTTTTCGGCGCCCCCCCCCCTTCCTAGGCCGGGGCCGCGAAAAGAGGAGTAGGCGGTGCCAAGGGGCAGCGCGTCACGCCAGGCCTGTGACGCGCTGCCGTTGGCGCCGCTGTTCTGCTGCCCTCGGTGCCCCCGCCCTAGGTAGGGAGGGGCGCCTAAAAGGAGGAGCTAGCTCTCTTCCTCCTCCCTGCCCCGCCTCCCCCCCTCTCCCCGGCCGCCATTTTTTTTAAAAAAAAATAAAAAATGGCGGCTGAGGGCATAGGTGGGGCCGTGTCCAACAGGCTACGGGGCCGGATCCGGCCCGGGGCCGCCAGTTGGACAGCCCTGGTCTATATGATGACCCCTCTGCCCCCTCATAACCCCCGGGTCCCAACCTCCAGGTTGAGAAACACTGCTCCAGGCCGCAGCCTTCCGCCAATCAACCCTCAACTTTAAGCAGGCTTAAGAGATAATGGATCCCCTCCCCACTGCCTGGCACCCTCTCGAATGCATCACTCACCAATATCTCTTCCTCTTCCCTTCGCTGCTGGCATAGGAGGCCCATCCGGCACAAGCGGTTGCAGGCAGACACCATGTTGTAGGAGAGCTGCCAAGAGGAAGGCATGGGAAGAATTCATTTACAGCATTTCTATTCCAACCCTTCTCACCCCAAAGGGGACTCAGGGCAGATCACAGGACGTAGAGTCAGCAATGCCATTAGACCAGTGTTCTTCAACCTTTTTTGAGACGCGGCACACTTTTTACATTGACAAAATCCTGGGGCACACCACCAACCAAAATGACACAAAATGACACTCTAACACAGTGATACATAGAGTTAATATGTTTCTAAATGCATTTATACACTCAGTGTGAAACCTGGGCCTGTTTCGATGAACACAACATAGATATCCTGGCAGGAATGGCAGAAAGACACAAACTTCCCACACAGAACTCCCATAACCAAGAGAAAATACTATAAGAGTTTGGTGGGCATTGACCTTGAGTTTTGGAGTTGTAGTTCACCTATATCCAGAGAGCACTGTGGACACAAACAATGTTGCATCAGGACCAAACTTGGCATGAATACTCAATATGCCCAAATGTGAACGCAGATGGAGTTTGGGGAAAATAGACCTTGACAATTGGGAGGTACAGTTCCTGGGATTTATAGTTAACACACAATCAAAGAGCACCCTGAACTCTTGCAACAATGGAATTGAACCAAACTTGGCATATTGAACTCTCATTACCAACGGAAAGTACTGAAAGGGTTTGCTTGGGAATTGACCTTGAGTTTGGAAGTTGTAGTTCACCTACACCCAGAGAGCACTGTGGACTCAAACAATGTTATGTTATGTTGTTGTTTGTTTTCTATCCAGAATCACAATGTTAGAAGGAGGCTCAGTACTTTAAGGTCCCTCAAACAGGCATGGGAAAGCTTCGGCCCTCTGGGTGCTTTGGACTACAACTCCCACCATTCCTATCAGCCTGAGGCCCTTTCCTGCTTAAGTGGCTGAGGGGGGAAAGGAAAAGGGCGTGAGGCTGCTAGGAATGGTGGGAGTTGGAGTCCAAAACACCTGGCAGGTCCAAGTTTGCCCATGCCAGCTTTCGACAGAGACCTCTTCCTCCCCCGTCCCCTTCGCGCCCTTTCTTCCCCCTCCTGCCCAACACTTACTTTTTCTTCTCCACTGCCGCTTCTGCCGCCATTTTGATCCGAGGGGGCAGCGTGAGCGTGTTCAGGAGGGGAGGGGGGAGGAAGACGTGACCCGTGCGGGCGCTACTGCGCAGACTCGCCCCAGAGCAAAGCGAGGCAAAGCGAGCAGAGCGAGGCTGGGAAGAAGGGAGCCCGAGTGGAGAAGAAGAAGTGTTCGGCAGGAGGGGGAAGAAAGGGGATCGGAGGTTCCCATTTCCCACGGCACACCTGATGATCGCTCACAAAAAAAATGGTTGGGAAACACTGCATTAGACCAGGGGTGGGCAATTATTTTTTCCAAGGGGCCACACAAGAGCCAAAAAATATTATGGAGGGCCGCACCTAAAGGCTGGACTACATTCTAATCTACATAATTTATTTATTTATTTGCTATATATTACACATCATTAATATTAAAATAATTTAATATCTTATCCCTGCATTTTATCTCAGTAAAAGATTATATTTGACTGTATGCATGCAGGGGCGGGGCGGCTACCTTTTCCAAACGCGCAGGATCCAGGAGTACCCGGACGACGAGAGAGGCGACGACCGACTGAGTCGAAGAAGGTCCTAATCGCGTCTGTGGGTCTCAGCGATGCAGTAGTAGAGTAGCCGAAGAGTATCACGAGAATACGCAATCCACACGGGATTTAGCTGCCAACGCCGGCGTGATCTCGCGTTGACAGCGAAATCCCGTGTGTATTGCGTATTCTCGCGACACTTGCTCCGAACCCGGAAGTAGGTATTCTTTATAATTTTTATTATTTATTTTATTATTCAATTTTTATTTTTTATTAAAAAGCTTAGGGGGCCGGAGGGAAGGGGCTGGGGGGCCATATACGCCCGCCCCCCCGGCCACCAGTTGGTCAGCCCAACTAGACAAAGCGTGTTAGTGGTACCAGCTCTGGGGGCTCCGAGGCTCAGCCTCTTTGTTTACCTTCCACTTCCGACGCGCATTGAATTTGCGGAAGTTCTTCATGTTGATGGAGGACCGGCTCCGATTCATGGCCTGCTTTCGGTTTAAGGGCTGGAATTGGAAAGCGGAGAAATAAGCATTAATGATTAAGCCTTTATAGACTCACAGAGTTGGAAGAGACCTCATGGGCCTTCCAATCCAACCCCATTCTGCCAAGAAGCAGGAAAATCACAATCAAAGCACCCCCGACAGATGGCCATCCAGCCTCTGACTCGAGTATAAGCCGAGTGTGGGAAATGCAGCAGCTAATGGTAAATCTATATAAATAAAAATGTAATGTTGGTTTGTGGGATTAACATAACTCAAATACCACTGGACAAATTGGCACGAAATTTGGACACTCTACCCCTAACACAGTGTTTCCCAACCAGTGTGCCGGGGCACACTAGTGTGCCGTGAGCGATCATTAGGTGTGCCGTGGGAAATTGGAACCTCCAGGAGGGGGTGGGGGAGAGTCTAGTGTGTTGAAGTATAAAAACCCTAAGAAACCTACCTCGATAAAAGCACAAAATTACAACCGCCCCCCTCCCCACCTGTTGTCTACTTTGTCTCCCCCTCTCCATGCATCGGGAAGGCCCGCCTCCCTTTCCCCAAGTAGAGACCTCCTCTTGCCTCCTGGGGGTTCTGTGTGGGAAGTTTGGCCCAGTTCTATCATTGGTGGGGTTCAGAATGCTCTTTGATTGTAGGGGAACTGTAAATCCCAGCAATTACAACTCCCAAATGTCAAGGTCTATTTCCCCTGAACTCCACCTGCGTTCATATTTGGGCATATTGAGTATTCATGCCAAGTTTGGTCCTGATCCAACATTGTTTGAGTCCACAGTGCTCTCTGGATATAGGTGAACTACCACTCCGAAACCCAAGGTCAATGCCCTCCAAACTCTTATAGCATTTTCTCTTGGTTATGGGAGTTCTGTGTGGGAAGTTTGTGTCTTTCTGCCATTCCTCCCAGGATATCTATGTTGTGTTCATCGAAACAGGCCCAGGTTTCACACTGAGTGTATAAATACATTTTAAAACATATTAACTCTATGTGTTACTGTGTTAGAGTGTCATTTTGTGTCATTTTGGTTGGTGGTGTGCCCCAGGATTTTGTAAATGTAAAAAGTGTGCTGTGGCACAAAAAAGGTTGGGAAACACTGCCCTAACAGACCAATGACTGACCATCACTCGTAAAGCCCCCCCAAAACACAGTGGAAGGGACTTAAAAACCCCAAAAAGCTGAATGATAAAAACCTAAATGACAATACAGAAAAAAGGGAAGGAAGAGGGGAGGGAAAGAAGGAGAAGGAAAGGTAGGAAGGAAGGAAGGAAGGAAGGAAGGAGGGAAGGAAGGAAGGAAGGAAGGAAGCCAAGAGTGTATGAAGGAAAGAGGTAGAGAAGGAAGGAAGGAGAGAAGGAAAGAAAATAAGGGAAAGAAGAAAAGAGCAAGTGAAAGAAGGTGGGAAAGAAGGAGAGGAAGAGGGAGGGAAGGAAAGAAGGTAAGAGAGAAGGAAGGATGGAAGCAAAAAGCAAAGAAAGGAAGGAAAGAGGTAGAGAAGGAAGGAAGGAGAGAAGGAAAGAAAAGGGAAAGAAGAAAAGAGCGAGTGAAAGAAGGTGGGGAAGAAGGAGAGAAAGAAGGAAGGAAGGAAGGAAAGAGAGAAGGAAGGAAGGATGGAAGCAAAAAGCAAAGAAAGGAAGGAAATTGATAGAGAAGGAAGGAAGGAGAGAAGGAAAGAAAAAAGGGAAAGAAGAAAAGAGCGAGTGAAAGAAGGTGGGAAAGAAGGAGAGAAAGAGGGAAGGAAGGAAAGAAGGAAAGAGAAAGATGGAAGCAAAAAGCAAAGAAAGGAAGCAAATTGGTAGAGAAGGAAGGAAGGAGAGAAGAAAGGAAGGAAGGAAGGGAGGAAGTAAGGAAAGGAGAGAAATAGGGAGTGAAGGAAAGAAGGAAAGAGAGAAGGATGGAAGCAAAAAACGAAGAAAGGAAGGAAATTGGTAGGGAAGGAAGGAGAAGAAAAGAAGGAAGGAAGGGAGGGAGGAAGGAAGGAAAGAAGGAGAGAAAGAGGGAGTGAAGGAAAGAAGGAAAGAAAGAAGGATGGAAGCAAAAAGCGAAGAAAGGAAGGAAATTGGTAGAGAAGGAAGGAAGGAGAGAAGAAAAGAAGGAAGGAAGGGAGGAAGTAAGGAAAGGAGAGAAAGAGGGAGTGAAGGAAAGAAGGAAAGAAAGAAGGATGGAAGCAAAAAACGAAGAAAGGAAGGAAATTGGTAGGGAAGGAAGGAGAAGAAAAGAAGGAAGGAAGGGAGGAAGGAAGGAAGGAAAGAAGGAGAGAAAGAGGGAGTGAAGGAAAGAAGGAAAGAAAGAAGGATGGAAGCAAAAAGCGAGAAAGAAGGATGGAAGCAAAAAGCGAAGAAAGGAAGGAAATTGGTAGAGAAGGAAGGAAGGAGAGAAGAAAAGAAGGAAGGAAGGGAGGAAGTAAGGAAAGGAGAGAAATAGGGAGTGAAGGAAAGAAGAAAAGAGAGAAGGATGGAAGCAAAAACAGAGAAAGGAAGGAAATTGGTAGGGGAAGGAAGGAGAAGAAAAGAAGGAAGGAAGGAGGAAGGAAGGAAGGAAAGAAGGAGAGAAAGAGGGAGTGAAGGAAAGAAGGAAAGAAAGAAGGATGGAAGCAAAAAGCGAAGAAAGGAAGGAAATTGGTAGAGAAGGAAGGAGAAGAAAAGAAGGAAGGGAGGAAGGAAATAAGGAGAGAAAGAGGGAGGGAAGGAAAGAAGGAAAGAAAGAGAGAAGGATGGAAGCAAAAAGCAAGGAAAGGAAAGAAAGAGGTAGAGAAGGAAGGAAGGAAAGAATTAGGGAAAGAAGGAGAGAAAGAGGGAGGGAAGCAAAGAAGGAAAGAGAGAAAGAATGATGGAAGCAAAAAGCAAAGAAAGGAAGGAAAGAGGTAGAGAAGAAAGGAGAGAAGAAAAGAAAAAAGGAAGGAAAGAAGGAGAGAAAGAGGGAGGGAAAGAAAGAACGAAAGAGAGAAGGAAGGATGGAAGCAAAAAGCAAAGAAAGGAAGGAGAGAAGGAAGAAAGGAAGGAGAGAAGAAAAGAAGGAAGGAAGGGAGGAAGGAAGGAAGGAAAGAAGGAGAGAAAGAGGGAGTGAAGGAAAGAAGGAAAGAAAGAAGGATGGAAGCAAAAAGCGAAGAAAGGAAGGAAATTGGTAGAGAAGGAAGGAGAAGAAAAGAAGGAAGGGAGGAAGGAAATAAGGAGAGAAAGAGGGAGGGAAGGAAAGAAGGAAAGAAAGAGAGAAGGATGGAAGCAAAAAAGCAAGGAAAGGAAAGAAAGAGTGTAGAGAAGGAAGGAAGGAAAGAATTAGGGAAGAAGGAGAGAAGAGGGAGGGAAGCAAAGAAGGAAAGAGAGAAAGAATGATGGAAGCAAAAAGCAAAGAAAGGAAGGAAAGAGGTAGAGAAGAAAGGAGAGAAGAAAAGAAAAAGGAAGGAAAAAGAAGGAGAGAAAGAGGGAGGGGAAAGAAAGAACGAAAAGAGAGAAGGAAGGATGGAAGCAAAAAGCAAAGAAAGGAAGGAGAGAAGGAAGAAAGGAAGGAGAGAAGAAAAGAAGGAAGGAAAGAAGGAGGGAAAGAAGGAGAGAAGGTTGGCCACAGCAACATGGGGGTGGGTACCGCTAGTTTCAAAATAAAAATAGATATTAATAAAATTACATTAATTGAGGAATCAGTAGGTTCAATGTTTTTGAATATTTACATAAAAAGGTAATTTAAGATAAGACTGTCCAAAGCTGATTAAACCATTATTCTAACCTTCTTCAATGTAAATGTGCTTACGTATACTTACAACAATAATAGAGTAAAATAATAAATGTAATCATAATAGAGTAAAATAATGGAAATATAATAATAGTAATATGAGAATAAAAAATAAATGTAATAATAATAATAATAGTAAAATAATGAATGTAGCAATAACTACAATTATTGTAATAACAATAATAGAGTAAAATAATGGAAATGTAATAATAATAGTAATACTAGAGTAATATAGTAAATGTACTAATAATAATAGTAGAGAGTAAAATAATGAATGTAGCAATAACTACAATTATAAAGCAAAATAATAAATGTAATAATAATAGAGTAAAATAATGGAAATGTAATAATAATAGTAATACTAGAGTAAAATAATAAATATAATAATAATAAGAGTAAAATAATGAATGTAGCAATAACTGCAATTATAAAGCAAAATAATAAATGTAATAATAATAATAGAGTAAAATAATGGAAATGTAATAATAATAGTAATACTAGAATAAAATAATAAATGTAATAACAATAATAAAAAGAGTAAAATAATGAATATAGCAATAACTACAATTATAAAGTAAAACAATAAATGTAATAATAATAGAGTAAAATAATGGAAATGCAATAATAATAATAATAAAGAGTAAAATAATTAATGTAGCAATAACTAAAATTATAAAGTAAAATAATAAATGTAATAATAATAGAGTAAAATAATGGAAATGCAATAATAATAATAAAAAAGAGTAAAATAATGAATGTAACAATAACTACAATTATAAAGCAAAATAATAAATGTAATAATAATAATAGAGTAAAATAATGGAAATGTAATAATAATAGTAATACTAGAATAAAATAATAAATGTAATAATAATAATAAAAAGAGTAAAATAATGAATATAGAAATAAGTACAATTATAAAGTAAAACAATAAATGTAATAATAATAGAGTAAAATAATGGAAATGCAATAATAATAATAATAATAAAGAGTAAAATAATTAATGTAGCAATAACTAAAATTATAAAGTAAAACAATAAATGTAATAATAATAGAGTAAAATAATGGAAATGTAATAATAATACTAGAGTAAAATAATAAATGTAATAATAATAAAGAGTAAAATAATGAATGTAGCAATAACTACCATTATAAAGTAAAATAATAAATGTAATACTAATAATATTAATAATAATAATAACAGAGTAAAATAATAAATAATCTTGCCTCGCGTATAATCCAAGGGGGACTTTTTCAGCCTTCAATAGGGCTGAAAAACTAGTCTTATACTCGAGTATATACAATAAGTTCTGATGTACCCTCTCACGCTGAAAATTGCAATGAAAAGAACCTTTGTTTACAAAGCATTCGTGACAGCAGGAACGACCCATGGGTCTCATCCTACAAAGGGCCAATGAGAGCCAATTGGCCAGGCTCTCCTGCTCCTGAGACAGGGAGATAGCACAGTGGTAACACAGCTGTGCTTGCAACCTGAAGGTTGCTGGTTCAATTCCCCGAGCTGGCTTGGATGACCAGCTAATAACAATATATGAGCCTAGTCCACTGCCCACCCAAGCAGTTCAAACACCAATGGGGACCATTATATAAAATAATGGGGAAGGGCTTTACAGACCTACAACGTCTGAAAGTTTTGGCTGGCCGGCGAGGTGAATTATGGAAGAGGGAGAAGAAAAAACCAGAAGGCTCCGTCATGAGGATGGAACAACAGCACCCCCTGGTGATGCAAAGACGCATAACAACAACAATGATGTAATTGGAGCAGTGACATCCTGGATGACCCTGTATGACGCACACCTGCATGTCCCGTTACCCTGTGACGCAGCCAAGAAAGAACCCTTGTATAAACTGCACTGTACTGTCTATGTGTAACCTGTACTGTCTATGTGTAAAACTGTACATCTCCGACAGGGATTGTCTGTCGTTTATGTATTGTAATCCGCACTGAGTCCCCTTCGGGGTGAGAAGAGCGGAATAGAAATAAACAGTATTATTATTATTATTATTATTACTTCCCATGACAGCTTGGCTAGTTGCCCTCTACGTCCGACTTTCTCACCTTAATCCAAGGGTGCCTGAGGCACTCGCTGGCCGTCATCCGGTTCCTGAAAGACACAAGAGAAGCTTTCCTCGTTCGTGTATTCCAAGCTCTCCTCTCTGCAGACAGGTCTCTTGCCTTCCCTTCGCCCGAACTCTAAGGAACTTGCGAGCTCCTAGGAAGGACAGGGATCCCCCAGTGGGACGTTACCTAGGCTCCTTGACCAGAAGCTGCTGGATGAAGTCCTTGGCCATCTCCGAGGTCTGGCTGAAGTACTTCTCCTCAAACTCATAGTTGCCGGCGACCACGTTGGAGAGGGTTTCTGGGTCCGTCTCGCCCTGGAATGGGGACATGCCGCTCAGCCTGGGGGGGAAGGAAACAACGAGCTTGGTGGGAGTTCAGCAGGTAAGACTGCTTTCAATGGTGATTCACATGGAGTCTCCCCCAAGCACCAACCGCTGCTGAGATCAGAGTGAAGGGAGGGGCCAGGAAGGCAGTTCCATCTTGCCTCCTGCACTGTGCTTATCGATTATATAAATGGGTTCACGTCATGTGATGTATACCTCAAACAAAGAAACCATACAACGCAGAAAAACAATACTTGCCAACAGAAATAGGCCTCAAGCAAGTTACGTTTGTAGCAAAGAAACTTCCCCCCCCAAAACCTAAAAGGCCCCCAAAACAACGAGTAAAAATAAAACTACATTTCCCAGTATCCTCCGGGGCAGCCAATGACTCACCCAGCCTCTACATTCTGAACAACATGATTGGCTGCCAATAAGGGCGGATTTGCATAACTGCTGTAACCATAGCAACGCTGGCAAGAGCCATCCAAGGCTAGGATAGAATGCTGAGAGATTTCAGTTGGTGTTTGAGGGTTAAACTGCCAAAACCAAACTCTGAGGGAGCAATTCTCCAGCAAATTCCTACCCACACAACACAACACAACACAACTTCCAATCACAACCCATCCCACCAACCTTACGGGACCCCGTACACACAACACCTACAAACACCACAAACTTAAACCATTCCTTCTTTCCACACAGACATAAACTGACCCAAAAGATAAGCCATGCCTTATAAAAATAACAGCATCGGACGACACACTCACAGCGCTACATACATCAAACAAAAAAGGGCAGAACAAACGCCAGAACAGAAACACACTGCGCAGCAGAGACACAGACAACAGGTCACTGCACGACGCACAGCTGAGAACCAAATGCAAAGAACTGCACGACAAAAAGAAGCGCGCAGCCAGGAACAACAAAGACGCAGAAATGCAACACAACAGCAGCGCGCAAGGAGCGCAGAAACACGACGTCGCAACACAGAAAACAAACTTCAAAAACACCACAACCAATTCCACCGCCTAGCCTTCAGATACAACGCTGCAGAAGACTACAGCATGGCGCCAGAGGCCGACATTGGCACCCTAACGCACATCTGCACACACTGCAAAGCCCTGAAATACCCAGCAGAAACACCAGGAATGTGCTGCCTAGCCGGTAAAGTCTCTCTACCACCACTTGCCACTCCTCCACAACCACTACAGACTTTGCTGAGTGGACACACTCCAGAATCAAAACACTTCCTCCGCTATATAAGACAATACAACTCATGCTTCCAGATGACATCATTTGGAGCACACATAGAAAGTGCGCAATTCATGCCTACATGACCCCACCAAGACCGTAAGTAACATCATTTCCAACCCTTACATACTCAGACTTTCTCGCATCTCTAAATAGGGCACAGCAACGCGTGCCGGGTACAGCTAGTAATATAATATAATATTATAATCTATCTATCTATGTAGATAATAAAAGTCAGTGTTTGCGGAGGGCGGGAGGCGCGGAGGAATATGTGCCAGCGTTTTGATTGGTTGCCACTGTGGGATTATTTGCATAATGCCTCTGATTGGCCAGCCTCCCAACATTCCAACACTCAGCCAGTTAACAGTTTTTTCCATTGGAAGTGGAATGTTCAGTACCTTCACCCAATACATTTCATAAAAAACACTGTTACCCCTACGAATCACAGACTAGGCCCAAAATTGACAGTAAGTCTTCATTAACATGAATTTCCTGACTAGGCCTCAGCTCATGGGCTGTTGTGTATGGCCTGAATTGACAGTAACCAACCTTGCCACGCAGAGCCCCTATGACCCACGTTACATTCTACTGCAGTTTGGAGGAGGGTGGACCATGGATGATGGGACTTGAAGTACCTCCATGGATTAAAGGATTTGTAGTACTTTCAAACCCTTCATTCCCCACAGACCACTGCAGCCCTGAACCAAGACCGATAAAGACAAAACTTGGCGCACAGTGCCCCCATGACCCACACTCCATCCTACTGCAGTTTAGAGGAGGGCGGACCATGGATGATGGGATTTCAAGTACCTCCAATAACTTCCCAAGCCCGCTGCAACCCTCATCCAGTGACTGATCATGACCACACTTGGCACACAAAGCCCCCATGATCCACTTTACATCCTGGTGCAGTTCGGAGGAGGGTGGACCACGGATGATGGGACTTGAAGTACCTACACTCACTTCACAAGACCACTGACAACCCCATCCAAAGACTGATCAAGACCAAACTTGGCACACAGAGCCCCCATAACTCATTCTACATCCTGGTGCAGTATTGAGGACGATGGACCATGGATGATGGGACTTGAAGTACCTCCACTCACTTCCCGAGACTGCTGCGACCCCTATCCAATAACTGATCAAGACCAAATTTGGCACACAGAACCACCATGACCCACTCTACACCCTGGTGCAATTCGGAGGAGGATGGACCATGGATTATGGGACTTGAAGTACCTTCACTCACTTCCTGAGACCACTGCGAGCCAAATAAACAACTGATAAGGACCAACCTTGGCACACAATGCCTTCCTCAAATAACCCGGGCAGGGCCGGGTCCCCAAGCTAGTAATATAATATTATATTATTATAATGTATTATATAATAATATAATAATATAATATATTTATTTATTTATTTATTATTCGGGCTTCTATGCCGCCGACTCCCTGAGGCTCGTGGCGGCTTACAGGAGCCGAAGGGCACAGTAAAATACAGGCAATAAGCAGTTAAAAACAATTAAAAACAACAGCAGTACAGTAATTAATAACACAGTTAACACAATGAACAGCACATCATCCTCAGAAGAGCGAATAGATGGCGGGGCATGGGCAGGACTTACTCACCAAAGGCCTGCTTAAACAGGTATGTTTTACAGGCCCGTCTAAACGGGAGCAAGTCCTTCATAGCCCGAGTTCCGGCCGGGAGGGCGTTCCACAGCGTAGGTGCTATGACAGAGAACGCCCCGGGCGGGTAGCAGTCAGCCTTGCGAGTTTAGCTGAAGGTATCTCCAGGAGATTGGAGTCCTCAGACCGAAGTGATCTCGGAGGGCAATATGGGGTGAGACGGTCCCTCAAATACGCTGGCCCCAGGCCGTGTAAGGCCTTAAAGGTGAGGACCAACACTTTGAAGGTGATCCGGTGCTCAATTGGCAGCCAGTGCAGATCCTGCAAAACAGGTGTTATGTGGGCGCCAGCTGGCGTGCCAGACAGGAGCCGGGCGGCAGTGTTCTGCACTAGCCTGAGCTTCGGGTCACCGACAGAGGAAGGCCAACGTAGAGCGCGTTGCAGTAATCCAGCCTTGAGATGACTGTGGCTTGGATCACCGTGGCCAGATCGTTCCGGGAGAGATAGGGGGCCAGCCTCCTTGCCTCTCGCAGATGAAAAAAAGCGACCTTGCTGACCGCAGAGACCTGGGCCTCCATGGTCAGCTGGGAGTCCAAGTGGACCCCCAGGCTCTTTACGGAAGGCGATGGGCATAACACCGCACCGTCCAGGCTCGGAAGCTGGACATTAACATCACCCGGGCGACCCAGCCACAAGATCTCCGTCTTCGCCGGATTCACCCTCAACCTACTGGCTCGCAGCCATCCAGTAACGGCTTCGAGGCAGTGTTGGAAATTATCGGGGACAGAACCCGGCCTGCCCTCCATCCTCAGAATGAGCTGGGTGTCGTCAGCGTACTGGTGACACTCCAGCCCATAACTCCGCACCAGCTGTGCAAGCGGCTGCATGTAGATGTTAAATAACAGAGGGGAGAGAATGGCCCCCTGGGGGACCCCACAGAGTAGTGGGGAGCCCTCGGAGACCACCTCGCCCCTCCTCACACGCTGAGACCGCTGGTGGAGGAAGGAGGTCAGCCATTTAAGGGCTGTCCCCCTCACTCCAGCCACGGCCAGGCGGTGGATCAATAGATTGTGGTCGATCAGTGTCCAAGCGCTGCCGCGAGGTCCAATAACACGAGCAGCACAGACCCGCCTTGGTCGAGCTGGCAGCGGAGTTGGTCTGTGATGGAGACCAGAACCGTCTCCGTCCCATGCCCCGAACGGAAGCCGGACTGGAAGGGGTCTAGCCATGTTGCATCATCTAAGAAGGACTGCAACTGCTCCGTTACTGCCCTCTCAACTACCTTCCCCAGGTACGAAAGGTTCGACACTGGTCGGTAGTTGGAGGGAACCGCCGGGTCTAGTGACGGTTTCTTCAGTAATGGAGCTACCACCGCCTCTTTTAAGCACTCTGGGAAGACTCCTTGCTCAAGGGAGCTGTTTACAATGTTCAACAGAGGCCCACGTAACCCCTCCAGGCACGATCTAACAAGCCAGGAGGGGCTTATTATTATTATTATATAATAATAATATAATATACTGTATATACATATAATATTGATATAATGATAATGTAATACAATATAATACTACTAATAATATATCATAATTATATATTTTATATTACATGTAATAGTACTAATAATATTACAGTATAATGTTATAGTACAATGTAATATATAATATTAATATTGTGCGATGGCAATAATATAATATATTGAATTGCAATATAATCAGATCAGATCGGCCCCCTCCCTCCTGACGTTTCGCAAGAAAGTCAAGACCTGGTTATTTGAGCAGGCATTTGTTGATGAAATATAAGGCTTAATTGGATATATGGAATGACGACGATGTGATGGGAACTGATTTCAACATGACGCTGAAGCTGCAATTGTATGTTTTTAATTGTTAAATTGTTATTATATGGTTTTTTTTTCGGGGGCTGACTTGTTGCTGTGTTGTATTGAGGGCAGAGACTGCCTGTGTAAACCGTCCCGAGTCGCCTTCGGCCTGAGAGGGGCGGTATAGAAACGTGACAAATAAATAAATAATGTATTGTATTTACATTTTACTTGTAAGCCGCTCTGAGTCCCCTTTGGGGTGAGAAGGGCGGCATATAAATATCTCTTATATATATGTATACACACACACACACACACACACACACACACACACACACCTCACTGGCCTAGTTTCCAATAGACCAGGGCTGTCCAACTTCTACTGGCCCAGGGGCCTGAATTCCGTCACTGATGACCTGGGGGGCCGTAGGGTCTTCTCCCCACCCCCGGCTCTGCCCCCGCCCCACCCCTAGCTCCGCCCCCGTCTTACTACTCATAAGAGGCATGCATACAGTCAAATATAATATTTTACTAACATTAAATGCAGGGTGGGCATTCAAATACACAATTATATAATAATAACATAAAGGTTAGCCTACCTTCCCAAACGCGCGGGATCCAGGAGCAGCCGGACCACGAGCAGAGGCGACGACCGACCAAGGCAGCAGCCGGAAGGTACAAATCACGCCTCTGCGTGGGCAGGGATTAAGTAGCCGAGATTTAACAGGAGTATCATGCGAGACTACGGAAGCCACACGGATTTCGCTCTCAATGCAGGCGAGATTTCGCATTGAGAGCGAAATCCCGTGTGGCTTCCGTAGTCTCGCGATACTTGCTCTGAAACCCGGAAGTGGGTAATTTTTAAAAATATTTTAATTTAATTTATTTTTGTATTTTTATTTTTTATTAAAAAGCTTAGGGGGCCATAGGAAGGGGCTGGGGGCCGTATACGGCCCCCTGGGCCGCCAGTTGGACAGCCCTGCAATAGAACTCACAACCTCTGAGGATGCCTGCCATAGATGCAGGTGAAATGTCAGGAGAGAATGCTTCTGGAACACGGCCAAATAGCCTGGAAAACTCACAGCAACCCAGTGATTCCGGCCTTGAAAGCCTCCGACAAGCTAAAAGTGTCACCGGGAGCCCAAAGTATCACAAACTCCCAAAGCCCCACAGGCAAAACGCATAAAGAGACCTTTCGTGACTTACAAGATGTATGTGATGACGCCAATGCTCCTGCAAAAAAAAAAAAACAGAGGGAGAGAAAGAGTGAAGCAGGGACCGAAGAAATGACAAAGGCACGTTTTCCCACCTGACGTTCGCTCTGCTTTGTGGCTGGCAAAGAGGGGCTGCTAGTGGGATGACCCCCAACATGCACAGAATCCTGAATTTCCAATGCAACCAAGGCTTTGTTTGTACGACTCTTTTCCAGCCATGCGCAGAGGAATAGAAGAACCGGAAAGACAGAGCCAAGGGTGCATCGGTTCATGTCTGGTTTGCAACCACTTCCTGGGGCCAGGAGTCAATGAAGGAGGGAAAGGGAGACTTACCACATATCGGTGGCTGTGCTCAAAGCCTCGTAGTTGATCACTTCAGGAGCTGAGGAAGAGATGAGAGAGAGAGAGAGAGAGAGAGAGAGAGAGAGAGAGAGAGAGAGAGAAGGAAAGGCTTATGCTTCCTCTTGGGCAAAGGGGCTACTCAGGAGAAGGGTCCAGATGCGGCCCCCTGGGCTCTTATCTCAGGCCCTCCTCTCTCTCACCATTCTCTCCAGCCTTCCTTCTCTTCCTACCTCCTTCCTCCCTTTTTCCCCCTCTCCCTCCTTCCCTTCCACCCATCCGTCCTTCCTTCTTTCTCCCTTCCCTCTACTTCTTTCTCCTTCCATCCTTCCCTTCCACTCGTCCCTCCTTTTTGTCTTCCCTTCCTCCTTACTTTCCCTCCCTCCCTCTCTCTTTCTCCTTCCAGCCTTCCCTTCCTTCCCTCTTCCCTCCTTCTCTTTCTCCTTCCTTCCCTTTTGTCTTTCCTTCTTTCTCTCTTTCCTTTGTCCTTCCCTTCCTTCCTTCCCTTCC
>JARBWK010001506.1:0-18817 GCA_030556195.1 Anolis apletophallus | reverse complement strand
GGGCTCGGGGAGTTAAGAGCAGGGGTTCGGGGGGGGAAAGCCTCAGTAGGTTTTTTTGCCTTGGAATAAGGCCCCAAAAAAGCATTTCCTCAACACCTGAGTGAGTGTGGTTATTTGGGCGGCCCCCCAACGCTCACAACCTACTAAAAAGGAGGCTGTTGGGCCCTGAATTTGGTGCCGGCCCCGGCTTTTCAGACTGGATGGGGCTAACAAATTGAAATTAAACCCCAGACAAGGCGGGGGCACTCCTGGTCAGTTAAAGGGCCCCGAACAGGGCATGGGGTTAAGCCCCCCAAAAAAGGCAGGTTCCCTTTTAGGTGTGATCCTGGACTCATCGCTGAGCCTAAACCCCCCCAGGGTTCGGCGGTGCCCGGGGGGAACATTCACAAAACCCCAAAAACTTGTGCCAGCTGCCCTTACCAGGAACTGGGGCGGCCACGGTGGTCACGTTTGGTTAAAATCCTGTATAGTTCTGCACGCCCCCCGTGGGGTTGCCTTTGGGCTGTTCGAATTTTGCAGCTACCCCAACGGATAGCAGCCAGGTTGATAACAGGAGCGGCACTCAGGGCGTACAACTCCCCTGTTGTGCCAGCTCCACTGGCTACCAGTTTGCTACGGGCACAGTTCAAAGGGCTGGTTTTGGCGCTAAAGCTCTAAACGGTTTCATGGTCAACTTACCTTCCTAACACAGCTCTCCTATGAACCATCGAGATGCTTAAGATCATCCGGAGAGGCAGTGCTCTCGGTCCCGCCTCCCAACATTGAGGCCATGCTATTGAGAACACAGCTGCGCTGGGCAAGGTACATCTCTAGAATGGAGGACCCCACCTCCCAAAGGTACTACACTATGGGGAACTCGCCTCGGGTCAGCACCCGAGGTGCCCCCTAATTGAGATATCAGGACTGCCTGAAACTACAGCTCAGGCTCGGCCAGATTGATCAACAAGAATGGTCCACCTGTTCTCATTGGGGAGGCATGGAGACGCACTATCCACAATGCTGTGGCCTCTTTAGAAGACACGCCAGGAGTCTCGAAGAGAAATGACAACGTGGAAAGAACCGCAACTTGGAAACAACATCACCCAAGGAGTCTTTCTGCTGTGCTTTCTGCAACCGGACTTGCCTATCTCAGATTGGCCTTTTTAGTCATCAACGCACTTGTAGAAAGTGTGGGCTGAGTCCTTCCTTAATCTTTGTTTGCGAAGTAATGCCAGAGAGATGTTTTATTAGTATTATATTGTACTAGCTGTCCCGCCACGCGTTTCTGTGGGATTTTTTTTAACTTGGGGACTGTGTGTGTAGTCATGTATATGTGTATGCGTGTATATGTGTGTACTTATGTATATGTGTGTTTGTATATGTATGTGCGTGTATATGTGTTGATGTGTGTAAGTGCAGGTGTGTTTATGTATGTGTGTATGTGTATATTTGTATATTTCTGTGCATGTATATATGTCTGTGTGTGTGTATGTGTTTCGGTGTTCCTTTCTTCTCCCCTCTTTCCTTCCTTCCTCCACTCCATCCTTCTATCCTCTCCTTCCTTTTCCCTCCCTTCCTTCCTGCTATCCTTCCTTTTCCTTCCTTTCTTCTCCCCTCTTTCCTTCCTTCACTCCATCCTTCTATCCTCTCCTTCCCCTCCCTTCCTTCCTGCTATCCTTCCTTTTCCTTCCTTTCTTCTCCCCTCTTTCCTTCCTTCACTCCATCCTTCTATCCTCTCCTTCCCCTCCCTTCCTTCCTGCTATCCTTCCTTTTTCCTTCCTTTCTTCTCCCCTCTTTCCTTCCTTCACTCCATCCTTCTATCCTCTCCTTCCCCTCCCTTCCTTCCTGCTATCCTTCCTTTTCCTTCCTTTCTTCTCCCCCCTTTTCCTTCCTTCACTCCATCCTTCTATCCTCTCCTTCCCCTCCCTTCCTTCCTGCTATCCTTCCTTTTCCTTCCTTTCTTCTCCCCTCTTTCCTTCCTTCACTCCATCCTTCTATCCTCTCCTTCCCCTCCCTTCCTTCCTGCTATCCTTCCTTTTCCTTCCTTTCTTCTCCCCTCTTTCCTTCCTTCACTCCATCCTTCTATCCTCTCCTTCCCCTCCCTTCCTTCCTGCTATCCTTCCCTTTCCTTCCTTTCTTCTCCCCTCTTTCCTTCCTTCACTCCATCCTTCTATCCTCTCCTTCCCCTCCCTTCCTTCCTGCTATCCTTCCTTTTCCTTCCTTTCTTCTCCCCTCTTTCCTTCCTTCACTCCATCCTTCCATCCTTTCCTTCCCCTCCCTTCCTTCCTGCTATTCTTCCTTTTCCTTCCTTTCTTCTCCCCTCTTTCCTTCCTTCACTCCATCCTTCTATCCTCTCCTTCCCCTCCCTTCCTTCCTGCTATCCTTCCTTTTCCTTCCTTTCTTCTCTCCCCCTTTCCTTCCTTCACTCCATCCTTCTATCCTCTCCTTCCCCCTCCCTTCCTTCCTGCTATCCTTCCTTTTCCTTCCTTTCTTCTCCCCTCTTTCCTTCCTTCACTCCATCCTTCTATCCTCTCCTTCCCCTCCCTTCCTTCCTGCTATCCTTCCTTTTCCTTCCTTTTCCTTCCTTTCTTCTCCCCTCTTTCCTTCCTTCCTTCACTCCATCCTTCTATCCTCTCCTTCCCCTCCCTTCCTTCCTGCTATCCTTCCTTTTCCTTCCTTCTCCCCTCTTTCCTTCCTTCACTCCATCCTTCTTTCCTTCCTTTCCCCTCCCTTCCTTCCTGCTATCCTTCTTTTTTCCTTCCTTTCTTCTCCCCTCCTTCCTTCCATCCATTCTTCCTTCTATCCTTCTTTCCTTTCTTCTCCCCTCCTTCCTTCCTTCCCTCTCTTCCTTCTTTCCTTTCCCTCCTTCCTGCCATTCCTCCCCTTTCTGTATCAGTCCTTGCACCCCTTGCCTCTTCTCCCTCCCTTCCACCAGCATTCCGACATTCTAAACTGCCAGAAGGGTGTGGTGTGAGGGATCATGGGAGTTGTAGTCCAGTGGTTTTTTTATATTTTTGGTCGTGTTGTTTAATTTTTTGTTTTTTTGGGGGGTGGCAAACATACCAAGTGGGGTTTTGTGTGTATGTGGGCTGATTTGGTGTCTCTGCCTTGAAGGTTTCTCTGTCTGTGGCAGTCGTTCCATGACGGGACCTCCTTTATATAATACTAGCTGTACCCGGCACGCGTTGCTGTGCCCTATTTAGGAGATGCAAGATGTAAGGGTTGGAAATGATGTTACTTACGGTCTTGGTGGGGTCATGTAGGCATGAATTGCGCACTTTCTATGTGTGCTCCAAATGATGTCATCTGGAAGCATGAGTTGTATTGTCTTATACAGCGGAGGAAGTGTTTTGATTCTGGAGTGTGTCCACTCAGCAAAGTCTGTAGTGGTTGTGGAGGAGTGGCAAGTGATGGTAGAGAGACTTTACCGGCTAGGCAGCACATTCCTGGTGTTTCTGCTGGGTATTTCAGGGCTTTGCAGTGTGTGCAGATGTGCGTTAGGGTGCCAATGTCAGCCTCTGGCACCATGCTGTAGTCTTCTGCAGCGTTGTATCTGAAGGCTAGGCGGTGGAATTGGTTGTGGTGTTTTTGAAGTTTGTTTTCTGTGTTGCGACGTCGTGTTTCTGAGCTCCTTGCGCGCTGCTGTTGTGTTGCATTTCTGCGTCTTTGTTGTTCCTGGCTGTGCGCTTCTTCTTGTCGTGCAGTTCTTTGCATTTGGTTCTCAGCTGTGCGCCGTGCAGTGACCTGTTGTCTGTGTCTCTGCTGCGCAGTGTGTTTCTGTTCTGGTGTTTGTTCTGCCCTTTTTTGTTTGATGTATGTAGCGTTGTGAGTGTGTCGTCCGATGCTGTTATTGTTATAAGGCATGGCTTGTCTTTTGGGTCAGTTTATGTCTGTGTGGAAGGAAGGAATGGTTTTAGTTTGTGGTGTTTGTAGGTGTTGTGTGTACGGGGTCCCGTAAGGTTGGTGGGATGGGTTGTGATTGGAAGTTGTGTTGTGTGGGTAGGAATTTGCTGGAGAATTGCTCCCTCAGAGTTTGGTTTTGGCAGTTTAACCCTCAAACACCAACTGAAATCTCTCAGCATTCTATCCTAGCCTTGGATGGCTCTTGCCAGCGTTGCTATGGTTACAGCAGTTATGCAAATCAGCCCTTATTGGCAGCCAATCATGTTGTTCAGAATGTAGAGGCTGGGTGAGTCGTTGGCTGCCCCGGAGGATACTGGGAAATGTAGTTTTATTTTTACTCGTTGTTTTGGGGGCCTTTTAGGTTTTGGGGGGAAAGTTTCTTTGCTACAAATGTACAGGCCTATTTCTGTTGGCAAGTATTGTGTTTGTGCGTTGTATGGTTTCTTTGTTTGAGGTATACATCACATGACGTGAACCCATTTATATAATAGATATAGATATTACATTATAATATTATTATCAATATTATATGTACAGTATATACAATATATTGCACATATATGGCACAATAATAGTATCATCTATCTTTCTATATCTATATATAATAAGTATCCTTATAAGCTCCTCTCTGAAGACAGGCTTTGGAAGAAGACGGTATTTTGAGCATGTTGGCAGCCCTTCTATTCTGAGCATGGAGCTCTCATGATTGGAGCTGCTGGGGGGCCGCATTTAGAATGTGCAGAGAGCAATTGACTTTGAGCGGAGCAGCACAAATCTGAGAAGAGAGGCAGGCAGCATCTGCTGGCCATCAAAAATTGCAATTTGGTGACGGAGCAAATCTGGCAGCAATTACTTATTTCTTGACAGCTTCTCCTCATAGCCCATAAAGCAGAGGACTTTTCTTTTCTTCTTCTTCTTGCTTCTGCAGAACAGGCTACGAAGGGAAGACTCCAGGCAGCAGGAGGAGTGACCTTCTCAACGGTTAGACCAGAGATTGTGTGGCCAATGTGGTTCTTCTGAGGCCTCCTGGTACAAGAGCAGAAATAGATGAATCGTTCATGGGCGTCTGTGTACGAGGGCGGGTCAATAAGTCCGTGACTTTTTGAATTTCCCGCCTCTTAGCTGAAAGGGCGACACTGCTCCTGTCGACAGGCATCTGTCAGTCGACTCCTGTCTAAATTTGAACAAGCTGCGTCATTTAGTTTGCGTTTGACAGCCATTGATAGCAGACTACCGCGTGATTTGCGGAGAAAATTGAAAAAAGTGAATTTTGTGGGCTCATCCAGCATTTTTTTTTTTTTTTGCGGCAAAAAAATCCCCCAAACCAAGGCTAAGCTCGATAAATACTATAGGGACTCTGCACCATCAATTTCAATGGTTAAAAAGTGGTTTACTGAATTTTGTTGTAACCTTACACGCACGGAAATGCACAAATATCCGAAATGCCCAAATTTGAATACCGGTGGGGTTGATTTTGCCATTTGGGAATTGTAGTTGCTGGGATTTATAGTTCACCTTACATCAAAGAACATTCTGATGGAATTGAACCAAACTTGGCACACAGAACTCCCACGACCAACAGGAAATATTGGAAGGGTTTGGTGGCAATGTCCTTGAGTTTTGGAGTTGTAGTTCACCTACATCCAGAGAGCACCGTGGAGTCAAACAATGATGGATCTGGACCAAACTTGGCATGAATACTCAAAAATGCCAAAATGTGAACACTGGTAGAGTTTGGGAAGAAACAGACTTTGACATTTGGGAGTTGTAGTTACTGGGATGTATAGTTCACCTACAATCAAAGAGCATTCTGAACGTCATTTAGTTTGCGTTTGACAGCCATTGATAGCAGACTACCGCGTGATTTGCGGAGAAAATGGAAAAAAGTGAATTTTGTGGGCTCATCCAGCATTTTTTTTTTGCGGCAAAAAAAAAATCCCCCAAACCAAGGCTAAGCTTGATAAATACTATAGGGACTCTGCACCATCAATTTCAATGGTAAAAAAGTGGTTTACTGAATTTTGTTGTGACCTTACACGCACAGAAGATGCCGAACGTTCTGGATGTCCAGTTGAGGTCTCTGCACCCAAAACAATTGAAAAAAATCACGATATGGTGTTGGCCAATTGGAGATTGAAAGCGGGAGAGATCGTCGAAGCCATAGGCATCTCACGTGGCTCAGTGGTTTCAAACTACTACTTTTAAATGATCACTTGGGTATGAGAAAGCTTTCCGCAAGATGTGTGCCGCGTTGGCTCACAATCGACCGCAAACGCAATCGTGTGACAATTTCGCAGGAGTGTTTGGCGTTGTTCAACCGCAATATGGAGGAGTTTTTGCACCGTTTCGTAACCGTGGACGAAACGTGGATCCACCACAACACACCAGAGATCAAACAGCAGTCAAAACAGTGGGTTTCTCTGGGTGAATCGGCGCCAAAAAAGGCCAAGGTGGGTTTGTCAGCCAATAAAGTCATGGCGACCGTTTTTTTGGGATGCACGCGGTATAATCCACATTGACTACCTTCAAAAGGGTAAAACAATCAATGGCGAATATTATGCCAACTTATTGGATCGCATTTGGCCAAGAAAAAAGTTCTTTTGCACCAGGACAATGCAAGGCTGCACACATGTGCAGTTGCCATGACAATAATCCATGAATTGGGATATGAGTTGCTCCCTCATCTGCCCTATTCTCCGGATTTAGCCCCGAGTGACTATTTCTTGTTTCCAAACCTGAAGAAATGGCTCGGCGGAAAGAGATTTGACTCCCAACAATGAAATCATCTCACAAACAAATACCTATTTTGATGACCTCGACAAATCTTATTTTTCGGAAGGGATAAAAAAAATTGGAGAAACATTAGTTGCAGATTGAGTCACCTGAAGAAAAACCAGGAAGTAAAGTACATACATGGCATGTAAAAAGACAACAGATTTTTGTTTATTCCCATACTTGGTGAGTTAATAATCAGTGCCAAGCATCCTTATGAAAAGCTTAATGCAGTGTTTCTCATCCTTCCTAATACCCGCAACCCCTTAATACATTTCCACATGTTAGGGTGACCTCCAACCATAATGTTATTTTTGGTGCTCCTTCATTCATAACTGTCATTTTGCTACTGTTATGAAACGTCATGTAAATATCTGATACGCGGGATGCATTTTCATTCACTGGACCAAATTTGGCACAAATATCCGAAATGCCCAAATTTGAATACCGGTGGGGTTGATTTTGCCATTTGGGAATTGTAGTTGCTGGGATTTATAGTTCACCTAACATCAAAGAACATTCTGATGAAATTGAACCAAACTTGGCACACAGAACTCCCACGACCAACAGGAAATATTGGAAGGGTTTGGTGGCAATGTCCTTGAGTTTTGGAATTGTAGTTCACCTACATCCAGAGAGCACCGTGGAGTCAAACAATGATGGATCTGGACCAAACTTGGCATGAATACTCAAAATGCCAAAATGTGAACACTGGTAGAGTTTGGGGGAAATAGACCTTGACATTTGGGAGTTACAGTTTCTGGGATTTATAGTTAACACACAAAGAGCATCCTGAACTCTTGCAACAATGGAATTGAACCAAACCTGGCATGAATATTCAATATGCCCAAATGTGAACACAGATGGAGTTCAGGAGAAAAATAGACCTAGCCATTTGGGAGGAAGGCTGGCGAGGGAGTCCCTCACGGAATCCCGCCTGCCTTTCCTTCCTCCGAGGGTCCTCCTGCCAGGCCCCAACCCTTTCCCCCGCGAAGGAAGGCCCCTTCTCCCCTTTGGTGCCCTTCTTCCCCGAGGGGCTTCGGGGGGGCCGGGCCGAGGGGAAGGACGCCCCAGGGCCTCACCTGGAACGCAGCAGGGCTGAGCCGGGACGCCTCCTTCACTGCCACAGGGACCTAGTGCGCATGCGCCCAGACACTTCCACTTCCGCCTCCATTCCCCGCCCTCTCTTGATTGGAGGCTGGCTGGTTGGGGAAATGGCTGAAGGAGATGGCCCCCGGCCTCTTTTTCTTTCTCTTCACTGCCGCCAGGCCCTTCCTCCTCCTCCAAGCAGCAGGCGTTCGGCAGGAGAGGGAACAAAGGGGGGGAAAGAGGTTTTCCCACGGCACACCAGGTGTTTGTTCACAGAACACTAGTGTGCCGCGGAACAGAGTTTGGGAAGAAACAGACTTTGACATTTGGGAGTTGTAGTTACTGGGATTTATAGTTCACCTACAATCAAAGAGCATTCTGAACCCCACCAATGATAGAATTGGGCCAAACTTCCCATACAGAACCCCCATGCCTTGAAGGGACTCTCTAGCCCGACCCTCCCTCTAGCCCAGGGGTGGGTAACCTATGGCCTGCGGGCCGGATGCGGTCCGGCAGCCGATTCTGTCCGGCCCGGGGAGAAGGGCGTCGGGAGCGGGGCCAAGAAGAAGGGGGGCTGCTGCCGCCATCCCATCGCGGGCTCTGTGAGGCCTGTGTCAGCAGACAGGCCGGAGGAGTGGCGGCTTTGGAGTGCCTGACACCCTTGGAGGCGATCCGGGCCTGCAGTGGGAGCACTCGGCGACCTGCGGGGCTGATCACCCAGGCGACCCAGAAGACTTGATCGTCTTCCAGGTCGCCAGGTCAAATAAGTTGCCTCAGATCACCGACTGCTCCCCCTGCAGGCCCGGGGATGGCAGGCATTCCATAGCAGGGCGATCAGCTGGGGAACGGCTGGGGGCGAGAGCGGGCAGAGACCTGCAGTCTCTGATCGCTTGCTGCTCTGCTCTGCTGCGGCGGCTGGGTCCGCTTTGCCATCCTCTGGGCTGGGTCCATTGGGCCATTCCATCTTGGGACCCTTCCTCTCTTGAGGATGTCAGCCTTCATCTTGGTTCGCATCTTGTCTTCTTGAATTTAATTTAATTTAATTTTAGTGGTTTTTATTATTATTTTATAATAATGTTATTATAATAATATAACAAATAATATAATAATGTTATATTATATTATAATTTCAATATATTATAATGTCTATATATATACTATAATATAATAATTATATTAATACTAATAATATATGAATATTTCTTGATATATTAATGTTAATATTAATGATGTGTAATCTATATATATAAAATCCGAGCGGTCGTGGGATGTCGTATATGCACGGCCAAACTAAACCCCCCCCAAACACAAATCCCACGACACACATTTCCCCAGACCACAAGGTACAGACATAACACAAAAAAAACCACCTCCCTAACTTCAAACCCCCCCAAAAACCGCCCATTGACTCCCATTCTGCGCTGCCCGCACGCGCTAGAGACAGGGAGAGCAACCGCGCAGGCGCACAACCAGCCCCCCCCAAAACCCCCAAACCCATTCCCTTAACCCTTTCCCCACTCACCGGGACCTTCGCTACCACACCGGCGACGCACTAACAACCTCCTCGCCATCCTCGCCCTTGACCACACGTCCCGGGCCCAGAGCAGCTCTAGGCCGCCGCACTACACTTCCCAGAAAACCTCCGCATACACAGTAAGTGACCATGCCGGGGTTTCTGGGAACTGTAGTCCAAAACACCGCACTTCAAAGGGAGGCCCGGAGATCGCCGATCCGCCCTCCGGCGTGTCCCCCGCGGTTCCGCCGGCCACGCCTGAAACAAGGTAAGCTCCCGGCCTTTCCATGCATCAGGCGCGGCCGCAGCAACCGCGGGGACACGGCGGAGGCGGATCGGCGACCTCCGGCCTCCCCGCCCTCCGGCGACTCCCCTGCGGTTGCAGCGGGCGCACCTGAACAAGGTAAGCTCCCGGCCTTTCCTTGCTTCAGGCGCGGCCGCCGCAACCGCGGGGGTCACGGCAGAGGGCGGATCAGCGATCTCCGGCCCTCCCTTCCGGCCTCCGGCGACTCCCCCGCGGTTGCAGCGGACGCGCCTGAAACACGGTAAGCTCCCGGCCTTTCCTTGCTTCAGGCGCGGCCGCAACCAGCAGGCACATGCCGGAGGGCGGATCGGCAACCTCCGGGCCTCCCTTCCGCCCTCCGCGAGTCCCCGCGGTTGCAGCGGACGCGCCTGAAACAAGGTAAGCTCCCGGGCTTTCCTTGCTTCAGGCGCGGCCGCCGCAACCGCGGGGGTCACGGCAGAGGGCGGATCAGCGACCTCCGGCCCTCCCTTCCGCCCTCCGGCGACTCCCCCGCGGTTGCAGCGGACGCGCCTGAAACAAGGCCGGGGCCTTTCCTTGCTTCAGGCGCGGCCGCCGCAACCGCGCGAAACACGCCGGGAGGGAATGAGATAGACAGAGGGGAGGCCTGAGAGAGGGGGGGGAAGGAGAGAGAGAGGGGGACAGACACAGAGAGAGACGGGGGGAGGGAAAGAGGGGGAAGTAACACAGAGAGAAAGAGGGGGTGAAGAAAGGGGGAATCAGGCAGCAAGACAGAGGAGGGGAACAGAGAGAGAAGAGGGAAAGTTAAACAGAGAGAGAGGGAGGGAAGAGAGACAAAGGGAGGAAACAGACAGAGAGAGAGGGGAAAGTGTACATACACACATACATACAGAAACACTCACATACATACACAGACATACACATACATACTCTCTCTCTCTCGGCATTACTTCGCGAACGAAGATTCAGGAAGGACTCATCCCACGCTTTTTACAGGCGCGTTGATGACTAAAAAGGCAAATCTGTGAAAGGCAAGTTCGGTTGCAGAAAGCGCAGCAGAAAGTCTCCTTGGGTGATGTTTTTCCAAGTTGCGGTTCTTTCTGCGTTGTCGTTTCTCTTCGAGACCCATTCGGCGTGTCTTCTCGAAAGAGGCCGCAGCATTGTGGATAGTGCTTCTCCATGCCTCCCGATGTGAGGCCAGGGTGGACCATTGTTGGTGATCAATCTGGCCAAGCCTGAGATGTTGTTTCAGGGAGTCCTTATATCTCTTTTGGGGGGCGCCTCTCTTGCGCTGACCCGTGGCGAGTTCACCGTAGAGTAGTATCTTTGGGAGGCGGTGGTCCTCCATCCTAGAGACGTGTCCTGCCCAGCGCAGCTGTGTTCTCAATAGCATGGCCTCAATGCTGGTGATCCCTGCTTGCTCAAGGACAGCAACATTCGTCACATAGTCGGTCCAGTGTATATTTAAGATTGTGCGAAGACAGCGCTGATGAAAGCGCTCGAGGAGTCGTAGGTGTTGGCGACACACATACATACAGAAACACTCACATACATACACAGACATACACATACATACACACACATACATACATACATACACACACACATACATACAAATACACACAAAACTACATACACAAACATACACAAACATACACAAACAAATATATATATACAGACAAACACACATCCACACTCATACACACACACATCCACACACATACATACACAATAACACACACACACATAAAAACACACACAAACACCCACACATACATACATACACACACATACAAACACACATACACATAAATACACATACAAAACACATTGTCAAATCATTCCCAAACCTTACATACCCACACCACTACACATCTCCTAAATAGGGCACAGCAACGCGTGCCGGGTTCAGCTAGTATATAGTAAATATAGCAAATAAATAAATAAATAAATAAATAACATAGATTAGAATGTAGTTCCGCCTTTAGGTGCGGCCCGCCACAATATTTTTTGGCTCTCGTGTGGCCCCTTGGGAAAAATAATTGCCCACCCCTGCTCTAGCCTCACATGCTCTCCCTCACCTGCACATGTGCACCACGTTGCCATGCACTGAGCACGCCTGCTCTCCCCTCCCGGCTTGGAGTCTCAGATACAGCCCTCCCCTTGGTTGAGAGGCCAGCCAATCACAGCACAGGAGGGCTTTTGGTGGGAGGATTTGCCGTCTGTTTCCAAAAAGGAAAGGGTAGGCTTGCTGGATGACAACCCCCACAAATCCTCCCTTTTGCTGTTAAGGACTTTGGATGGCCTCTTTGAAGAGACCACATCACTTAAGAGTCTCAAAGCCGCCCGTGTTGCAAAGAGACTCTGCATTTGTAACAGGCACAGTGCTTGAACTACCATTTTCGCATTCGACACAGTTCTTAACCGCATGGATAGGCAGGTTCAAGGTTTCCTGTCGACTCTGAGACAGCTTTTATTAAATTTTGACTCTCACTCTGCAAGGGTCGTTGTCATGGATCACTGGCAAAGAATACAGAACTTCCCCAAACATCGGCCATTCCTAGATCAGCTGGCCACACTTGAGTCAAATCCGCCCCCTTTGTGCTCAACTACACAAAGCGATTCGACTACATCAGTGTTTCCCAACATTTTTTGAGCCGCGGCACATTTTTTACATTTACAAAATCCTGGGGCACACCACCAACTAAAATGACACTCTAACACAGTAATGCATATAGTTAATATGTTTTTAGATGTATTTATACACTCAGTGTGAAACCTGGGCCTGTTTCGATGAACACAACATAGATATCCTGGCAGGAATGGCAGAAAGACACAAACTTCCCACACAGAACTCCCATAACCAAGAGAGAATACTATAAGAGTTTGGTGGGCATTGACCTTGAGTTTTGGAGTTGTAGTTCACCTATATCCAGAGAGCACTGTGGACTCAATCAATGTTGGATCAGGACCAAACTTGGCATGAATACTCAATATGCCCAAATGTGAACACAGGTGGAGTTTGGGCAAAATAGACCTTGACATTTGGGAGTTACAGTTTCTGGGATTTATAGTTAACACACAATCAAAGAGCATCCTGAACTCTTGCAACAATGGAATTGAACCAAACTTGGCATATTGAACTCTCATTACCAACAGAAAGTACAGAAAGGGTTTGCTTGGGAATTGACCTTGAGTTTGGAAGTTGTAGTTCACACCCAGAGAGCACTGTGGACTGAAATAATGATGGAATTGGACCAAACTTGGCATGAATACTCAATATGCCCAAATATGAACGCAGATGGAGTTCAGGGAAAATAGTTCTTGCCATTTGGGAGTTGTAGTTGCTGGGATTTATAGTTCCCCTACAATCAAAGAGCATTCTGAACCCCACCAGTGATAGAACCTGGCCAAACTTCCCACACAGAAACCCCAGGTGGCTCCCTTCCTGAATGGCTCTCTCCCTCTTCCACACCAGAAGGGAAGGCACTCACTCGGGCCGCGGGAGGAGGAAGGAAGGGAAGCCCCTGGGGCTGCTGCCGGCCATGCGCAGCACAAAGGAACATGGCGGAGAAGGCAGAGGTGCCCTCCTGCCATGCGCGCATGCCCGCCAGCGGCCCCGGGGGCGGGGCTTTCCCCCGCCTCATTCTCCTCGCGCCCAAGGAAGGAGGGCGGGGCGAGGAGGAGGAAGAGGTGGAGGGAAGCCCCGCCCCTGGGGGGTACCTGGGCATGCGTGGCAGCGGCCCTGGGGGCGGGGCTTCCAAAGTGTGGCCTAGGGCACCAAAAGGAGTTAATCCGGGGCCTGGGATAGGAGGAAGGAAAAAGAGAGGGAAGAACAAAAGGGTGGAAGGGAACAGAGGGAGGAAGTGGGAGGGAGGGAAAAAAGGAAAAGAGAGAGGGAAGAGAGAAGGAATGAAAGATAAAAGGGAAGGAAGGAAGGGCAAAAGGGTGGAAGAGAAGGCGGGAGGGAGGGAGAGATGGAAGGAAGGAAGGAAGGGTAGGATGATGAGAGAGAGGAAGGCCTGCGAAAAGAACCCAAAGAAAAGAGCCCAGGCCTGGGTTTGCCCATACCTGCTCTAGATCAGTGATTCTCAACCTGGGGGTCGGGACCCCTGTGGGGGTCGCGAGGGGGTGTCAGAGGGGTCACCAAAGACCATCAGAAAACACATTATTTTCTATTGGTCATGGGGGTTCTGTTTGGGAAGTTTGGCCCAATTCTATCGTTGGTGGGGTTCAAAATGCTCCTTGATTGTAGGTGAACTATAAATTCCAGCAACTACAACTCCCAAATGTCAAGGTCTATTTTCCCCAAACTCCATCAGTGTTCACCTTTGGGCATCTTGACTATTCTTGCCAAGTTTGGTCCAGATCCACCATTGTTTGAGTCCACAATGCTCTCTGGATGTAGGTGAACTACAACTCCAAAAGTCAAGGTCAATGCCCACCAAACCCTTCCAGGATTTTCTGTTGGTCACTCATGGGAGTTCTGTGTGCCAAGTTTGGTTGAACTCCATCGTTGGTGTTCAGAATGCTCTTTCATTGTCGGTGAACTATACATCTCAGCAACTACGCCTCCCAAATGACAAAATCACACACACACCCCACAACCCCACCAGTATTCAAACTTGGATGTATCAGGTATTTGTGCCAAATGTGGTCCAGTGAATGAAAATACATCCAATATTTTACATGATGATTCATAACAGTA
The DNA here is from genome assembly GCA_030556195.1 of Anolis apletophallus. Classification (NCBI taxonomy): domain Eukaryota; kingdom Metazoa; phylum Chordata; class Lepidosauria; order Squamata; family Anolidae; genus Anolis; species Anolis apletophallus. The sequence goes on along the minus strand of JARBWK010001506.1, from coordinate 4,591 downwards.
GCAAAGTTATAGTTATGAAGTAGTAACAAAAATTATTTTATGGTTGGGGGTCACCACAACATAAGGAACTGGATTAAGGGGTCGTGGCACTGGGAAGGTTGAGAAACACTGCTCTAGATGCTCCTGAGAAACTGGAAAACTTTCCTAACTTGCACTCCTGCTATCTAATTCTATCCAGCTGCTTTTGAAATGCTGCGCACCGAGTTTCTTCTTCTTCTTCTTATTGCTTTTCATTCCCTCCCACCTTTTTCAGATCCCTGTAATCTTATTTTTACAGCCAATTTTTGTGTGTTTTTACTCAGTTTAGCTTTTATTTCTTCCCTACTTGGCTTTGCACAGTAGATATGTTTTTTCTGTTTCTTCTCCATCCCACGCCTGGCACCTGTGATTATACCCTTTGGTTTCCCTGCTCCGACTTCCTTGGCGGTACTAAATAACAGGGAAGGAGCCAACTGACGGCAAGCATTAATAAAAAGGGTGGGGAAAACAGAGTCCAGACCGCCTTTAAATTCATAGCTGGCCCACCGAAGCATTCAAAGAATACAGAATCATCACATCTTCAGATTTTCACGTGTAATTATTTCCTTCTTTTTCCTGAACCTCCTTCTTTTTCTGACTGCCTTTTGATGGGAAAAAACTATGACACCTTCTCAGTGGGTGGTTGTTTAAATAGTAAAAATTCCCATAGGAAAGGAAGGGGGAAAGTCATTGGCTTGAAAACAAAGAAAGCACCCAGGCAGTGTGGGGTCTACTTGCATTTTGCACTGATAATGATGATGATAATAATAATAATAATACAGTTTATTTATATTCCGCTCTATCTCCCCAAGGAAACTCAGAGCGGATTACCAGGGGCAGTCTAAGGTAATTTTATATGGTGTTTAACATTATTTTGGCGCCCCCATGTAAAACTAATATACAATTATAATAACACAATACCATTAGTAGTATTATATTGTATCAATGTATATATACAATATATTATAGTACGTACTCATACTATTTCTATCATAATTATATTAATCATTACAATATAATTATATTATAATATATTGACATTATATATAATGTAACATTCTATATATTATTATTACTAAAAATAATAAATAAAATTATTTATTTAAATAAAATTATCCTCTACGGAATATTTTCATTACTCCTATAAAACTCCAATAACCCAAAATAAAGTAAAATAAAGTATTATATATTACTATTTGCCTGCGCAGTTGCGTCTGTCTCTCCTTCATGCTCCCGGCCGGCGCGCGCGCATTCACACGGGGAGGTGGCCGGGTGTGGTAGGGTTCACACGTGATTGGGCCTGGCGAGGGAGTTCACCTGAGTGTGCGGCGGTTACTTCCGGTGGCAGCTGGGTCACCGTAATTGGGTCACCGTATTCGGGGGCAGGGCGGAGACAAAGGGAGAGGGGAAGTACTCCCTGCCTGCCCGATAGTGAGTGCTTTGCTTACAGGCTTCTGCACACAGGAGCTACTGGGCATGCGCGGAGGTTTTTGGCGCATGCGCAGTTGCTCCTCAGCTCTGAAAGCAACTGCGCCTGCGCGAAAACCTCCGCGTATGCCCAGAAGTGACATCGGACCGCACAAGGCCGGGGCCCAAAAGCAGGAAGCCGCGGCGCTGCCTGAGGAACATCAGCAGGGCCAGGACGCTGTCTGGCACTGGCACCTGGTGGGCGGGGGAATTCGCCCCTTCCCAAATGGCACCCCATGTGGCCGCTTCCTTGGCCTACCTGTAGGACCGCCCCTGCAGATTACAATATACACATTAAGCCTGGGCAATCATGGTTCTAAATGGTTCTAAAGTACTAACAAAACTAAAGTTCTGGTGGTGAAAACTAGGTGGCTCTGGTGCTTTGCTTCTACAGTGTTGCTAAAGTTCTGGTGGTGAACACTAGGTGGCGCTGGTGCTTTGCTTCTACAGTGTTGCTAAAGTTCTGGTGGTGAACACTAGGTGGCGCTGGTGCTTTGCTTCTACAGTGTTGCTAAAGTTCTGGTGGTGAAAGCTAGGTGGCGCTGGTGCTTTGCTTCTACAGTGTTGCTAAAGTTCTGGTGGTGAACACTAGGTGGCGCTGGTGCTTTGCTTCTACAGTGTTGCTAAAGTTCTGGTGGTGAACACTAGGTGGCGCTGGTGCTTTGCTTCTACAGTGTTGCTAAAGTTCTGGTGGTGAACACTAGGTGGCGCTGGTGCTTTGCTTCTACAGTGTTGCTAAAGTTCTGGTGGTGAACATTAGGTGGCGCTGGTGCTTTGCTTCTACAGTGTTGCTAAAGTTCTGGTGGTGAACACTAGGTGGTGCTGGTGCTTTGCTTCTACAGTGTTGCTAAAGTTCTGGTGGTGAACACTAGGTGGCGCTGGTGCTTTGCTTCTACAGTGTTGCTAAAGTTCTGGTGGTGAACACTAGGTGGCGCTGGTGCTTTGCTTCTACAGTGTTGCTAAAGTTCTGGTGGTGAACATTTCAGAACTCTAACAAAAACTTCAAAATTTCATTATAAATGGCAGTTCCTAATTGGCTCTGTCTTAAAAATCGCTAATAATGAAATAATAATGAAGTTTTGAAAATTTTGTTAGAGTTCTGAAATGTTCACCACCAGAACTTTAGCAACATTGTAGAAGCAAAGCACTAGCGCCACCTAGTGTTCACCAGAACTTTGTAATGCAGCTAGATTAGGGACACTCCATATTGCAATATTTTTCTTTTCCACAAAGATACAAAGTGCCCCATTTTGGCTACATTCCATTTCATATTCTTCTCCCGATTTATTCTAAAATTTTCTACTATCTTGGTTTTCTTCCTCTGAACCCCTTTGCCTCTATGAAACTCTTTAAACTCTAAAGAATGTGTCTTCCACGGACCCGCTGACTGCCAAACTCGCCGGGTTTTGAAAAGCCTCTGTTTCCGCCATCAATGAGTGGCCTCAATGGAGGCCTGAAGCCATGAACCCTTTGTGCACAAGGGCTGCATGCAGACGGGCCTACATAGGGCCTTCCCGAGGATGTTGGGAGACATAGTTTCCAAGGACTTCCGTGTGTTTGGTCTCTCCTCAGGCTATTAGCAAAAAGGACTCTTTCTTATAAGTTTTCCAAGGACACTGGTGGACTTTCTTTTATACGGACTCTTCTATTATGGACTTCCCCAAAGCATATGAATTTGATGCTTTTCAAGACTTTCTTTCCACCCCTTGCATATGAAGTAATTATGAGATATTGGTGAGATTCCCTGAAACCCTCATATGTAATTTTCCTGCATGATTTCTCCCCCCCGTGTGTAAAATGATATGTAGAAATGCTACGTGACCCAGCTGTTGTTTTTCGATCAGGGTATGATCGCATTCCTGACTGCACCTTTAATCCAATCATTGGATTAAATCCAATCATTGAGCAATTTGCACGACAGAGGACTCTTTCTGGTTTAGAGAGGGATATTTCCCGTCTCCCCATTTTGAAAGACTCCTTTTGTTTCATAAACGCCGGACCCTCTGAGATTAGCCTCGTCCCGCGTTTATAGAACCTATGACATAACAATATTTAATATTTCATAACCGGCCATCACTGCTGGCCTCGGAAACCAACACATGGCTGCAATTATTTCATTTGTTTACCATCCAGAAGACTGAAATTCTCATGGATAAAATCTGCATATGGCCCTTTGTCAACAAAGAAGGGTCATTAAGGACAATTCCTGTTTCTCACAAAGAACAAAAAAGAATTCCCTTGACTCGAAAGGTCAAGGCCTTGGATTCATTAACAGATGGACAAATCTACTCAAGAAAATTCCAGCTGCTTTGTTTTGAACACATTCCTGCTCCTAGCTCCTCATTTGCCAGAACAGAAGTGGCACTATTGGACCAAACTCCAGCTGCCCCAGCGATTCCATCCAATCAACACAAAGCTGGTCTGGGGGCGAGAAGTGGGAAATCTGAATCTGTAACCTTATCAAAATGGCATATCTTTTGAATGTAACTTTATGACTGCTTTGCGACAAGGAATCTGCAGTGGTCATCCTTCTCAGCTGACAAGAATAAAAACTTCAGTGGCATCTTCTTCCGGACTTCTTTGGTGAGATCATTTGGGAAAGGGATTTTTAGGTTGCTTTTTAAAACTCCCCGAGGTTTTGCTGAAATCTCGCTTTAGGATTAGGGGTACTTCTGGGCCTCTGCTCCCTATGGGCCAGGCTATCCTAAATTGTTCGGTAACAAGAAGACGTTCAGATGAACCTTAGGAAGAGCTTTTGTAAGAGGTCTTTGACTGCTCCACTCAACTGACTGTAAACTAGAACTAATGGAAGTTGTTATCCAAGGCTCATGCCTTAGAGGCTTCAAATTCAAACTTTGGCAGTTGGCAGGAACGTTGAAGGAGAAAGGGTGTGTGGCGAGTTTGAGAGTCGTTTAGCCAGCTGTCAGGGGTTTTAAAGGTACTCTGACTCTACTCTGTGAGAGAGTAGAAGATAAGCTGTGTTTGAACTGCTAGGAGAGCAGTTGAGTTTAAAAGGACCAGCAGTTAGAGTAAAGACTGCTGAGTTATTGGTTCTGGGAGTGCAGCCATATAGTATCAAGTTGTATCTCCATAGTTAGTGTATTGT